>WEKY01011622.1:0-17787 GCA_013390045.1 Picathartes gymnocephalus
AGAGGATATTACAGACCAGAAAAGCCAAAAAATGTGCTCTGCTTGGATACACTCTCTGACTGAGAATTCCAAAGGAAATTCCCCACAGACGGTAAGAATTTTTCCTCTGCAATCATTACTGCCTTGGCCTTCTGTGGAAGTGTTTCAAACATCCATGGAGGGTTCAGGGGCTCGGTTGNCAAACATCCATGGAGGGTTCAGGGGCTCGGTTGCCTTGTTTAGGACACATACTCACAGGCCAAACTCAAGCACCCCCATCACTGCTCCAGCCCCAGTTTCAGGGAAATATGGATACCGTTTATAAATACTCTCCTTCCCTGAAACTCAGTCCCTCACTGCACCTCCCAGAGAGAATTTACTCCATCCTTTGTGCCCAACAGCACCTCTCCAGGACAAATCCCACTTCTCACAGACACAAACTAAGCACACCTAAGGCAATGGCTCCAGCAGCAGCTGCAATTCGGAGCTCCCTGTTCCCTGGATTGCTCCCCCAAGCACTCCCAGCAATCTCACCTCGGCCCACAGACTCTCTGTCCTCAGAGAGAAACACAACCTGATGGACACAGCTCTGGCACATTTCCTCTTCCCTTCTGTCATTTTCCAGCAGACCAGAAACGGCTGGATATGCCATTCCCTACAGAGTTCATCCCAGAAGAGAGGCCAACATGGCCTTGAAGGGCCATAGGCTCAGGCCTGTCAGGATGAGCCATAAACAACGTGGACAAACCCCTGAGCCACATTCCCTGAAGAATGTGTCAAACACTTTCACAGAAAGCCAAGGCAGTAATGATTCTAGAGAAAAGGTTATTGGCAATTGCTTAACATCCACGGGGAATTTCCTTTGAAATTATCAACCAGAGAGTGCATCCAAGCAGAGCATTTTTTGCTCTCTTTCTGGTCTGTAATTTTCTCTCTGGCTTAAATTACTTTTGTGTGCTTCTGTTAAGGAAGCAGCGTGTTTTCACCTTGAAATTTGGTTTGGGGTTTGAATAGTCCATGTTGTTCTACGTGACTGCTTTGGTTATGGGTCAGAGAGAGAGAATGGAAATTACTTTTTATTACCTTGAAACTTTTCCAAACAGAAGTGGGATGTCATCTTGCCTCTCCCCAAAGCACTCTAGGCACATTGGATTTAAAAATGTTTGAGAGGTTTAAGTATTAATAACAACTCTGTTGTGTCTTGGTTGTAAGGATTCGGTCCTGCAGTCCCAGACTGATGAGGAAAAAAAAAGGAACTTTCACTATTCATGGAAAATCTGGTATTATTCCTTGTGCAGTCTTTTCATTGTGTTATGTGATTGTCTAGTATCTTTTTAACAAAACCTTTTAGAAATTTAGATTAAGAATTTCAGCCTGCACTACAAAATCTTGCCAAGCCTGAGGGACTGGGGTGATGACTGCTGTCAGCAAGGTTATTTATTAATACACTGTCAGATGTCCCTCAGCTCTGGGCAGAAAAGGCAAGGGTTTGGGTTAGGAATTCTGCAAGCAGGACCTCTGTGGCCATTGCCTTATTGTGTGGTGTGTCAGTGAGCCAGTGCTGGGACAAGGACTCATGCAGGTACCGAGCTGGCCCTTTGGAGCCATTTTAAAGGTGTGATTATCGAACATTTTGGATGCTATTTCTGGAATTCCATTTGTAGCCAGATCTCACTCCAAGTGGAGCAGTCCAGGTGAGGCTTCTTACCTCTCCAGCCCAATGCCTTCTGCTCAGTCCCAAAAATGTTCATTTTGTCCCCTACAAATTATCTCGGATTTTGCTCCCCAAACATCCTCTGACTAGCCCAAGTTTTACTCCCAAACTGTCCCTATTTAGTACTTCAATTTTAACCTCCAAATGTTTTTTTCTGTTCCTTACTGATTACCTCAGATACTAAAACTAAAGAGTTCATTCCGTCCCCTATAGTTTTCCTCATATTTATCCCCAAAATGTTCAGCCTGTCCCTCAAACATTAGCTTGAATCTTCCCTCAAATTGTCTCTACCTGTCCCCTACCAATAACAACCTCAATTTTTACCCCAAAATGTCAGCTACTAGTTGCCTCAATTTCATCTCAAAATGCTAATTTTCTCCCATACAAAATTCACATTTTACCCCTAAAATGTTAATTTCAGAACATGCTCAGCACCCGAGCAACAGGAGACCGTGAATGCCTGGCGGCAGCAGCGCCACAGCTCCGCAATCTGCACTCTGGGTACCGCGGCTCCACGCTGCCAGGACCGGCATGAGGCGCCGGCACCCGCGGAAGGCGTGAGGTCCCGGTCGTGGCACGGGACGTCACTGCCTGGGTGGCAACACTGAGCGGAAACAGCTGCTGCGCGTGCGCGGCCTTCCCGAGGCAATTGCGCGTGCGTAGTTGCGTCCGCTCCCCTCGCAGCGCGGCTGTCCTCAATCAGCATCATCGGGTCACTGTGCATGTGCAGTTTTTTTCCGGATGGCTGCAGTACCTCCTGTCAGCCAGCAGGTGGAGGCAGCGGGCAGCCCCACGCATTGCTTTCCGCATTGCCGCACCGGTGAAGCTTCTCACCGACCCGCGCGTGTGCTGCTCTCCCAGTCGTTACTCATCCCTTTGATTTTTTGAGTCCTGCCGCTTATGCGTATGCGTTTTTGCTGGGTGTTTTTATGTTTGAGGAGTTTTATTGCCGCTTTTTAATTGCACGTGCACGGCGCTGCAGAGTTCGTGTGCACGGGTGGGATCCCCTGTGCTGCACATGTGCAGCCTTCTTATTTGCAGTATTAATGAGCAGGAGAAGAGCCCAGCCCGTGCTTGGGTTTGGGAGGAGCGCAGCAATGTACAAGATGAACGTTTGAAACAAGGCAGGTCGGTGCAGTGCAAACATCCTGGCAGGTGAGGGTGGCACACAACGAAAGCCTACTACACACACAGTAGCAGAAGTCAGATTTGTGACATGGAAAAACATGCTCTCCTTCTCACCCCCAACACAGCAGCCCAAGATGGACACTCGGAGCACGTCCAGCAGAGCACCAAGGACCTCTGCAGCAGCCACAGCCCTAAAGACTCAAGATGGCACTGAATACCTTTGCGTCCTATCAGCCTCACAGCTCTTAACTGGCCCAGGGATGGGACGAGGCACTCAGTTCTGCAGTTTGTTCCCATCACACCTGGTTCTGTCATTACTGGCCTCATTAGTGAGATCTGAGCCCACCACTGAGGATCAGGTGTGCCTGTGAATTGCTAGAACCGGCAACAAGCCACAGTAATTCCTGGGTGTCGAAACCCAGGGAACAAACAAGTTGCGTGCGTGTGCGGATGAGACACAATGCGTGTTTGTGCAGACACCTGCACGGACGTCCTGTCCAAAAATCCACTTGCATGGACCTGCAAGAGTTTGCGCGAGTAGGTACTCGCACGGACGGAGATCTCGCAGAACAGGTACACAGAGAACAACTAATCTGGCTGCTCCCAGCTTCTGCCCTTCTAAAGCTGTGGGGCATCAGGGCTGCAAGGCAGCTGTACTCTGAGGAGGCACCTGGGTCTGGTGGCAGCATTCTTCCAAACTGGTGCATTCAGACCGTCCGCTCTTCAACAATTCCACCGTGGTATTCCCCCATGTCATTTTATTTGCACTGAAGGTCGACAAGGCCGTAGGCCCCCAAACAGATGTATCACTTCAGCCACATTTGTACGTGGAGCTCCTTACATTGCTCACCTTTGTGGGATGGTGTTTGTTATGAAGACTGAAAAAAAAAATTTTAAAGAGATCCTTCAAGTCATCAATTTATTAGGGTATCAGAACCCTTGCTTATAACCCTAAATGTACTGAGTGCATATGAAATACTGACTGCTTCACTGTATGACATTTTATTAAGCTGTATCATCTAACTCAGCAAGGTTAAACTTTTATTATAAACTTCAATTCACCTTCTTCAGAAATAAGTTAGAAACATCTTCACCTATGCTTGGGCCTCCACTTTTCAGATGAATGTCCCAGAGCTGTATTTCAACTAATTACTGGAATAATACTTGTAAAGTGTTGGCACCGAATACCTAATGCCTAAAGTTACCAGGATGGACATAGAAATATGCCATTTCCTTAGTGTTCCACTTTCTTTCAAGTCTTACAGATGACAGGCCAACTCATGTAATGCTAGCAAAGTTAACTCTAAAAATCATGAGTTCATTTCAGCTGGTAAGGCACATCGTTTCCTCTGCACAAGTTAGTTTTACATACTGTAACAATAAACTCATGGTATTTCAACATACTGCACTCTTTGCAGATATGTTGTTACTGTGGTAATTACAAAATCAACACATCTGTAGGAAGTAGAATTCCACTACCCGTGTAAGAATTTATTGTACCACCATTTATAGAAAGCATTTCAATCCAAAATGGTCAGAATAATCTTAAGTATCTGCATAAGAATTTATAAACATTAGTAAAGATATACCACGGACTACAGCTCTCTATGTTTTCAAGTGTAAGTCCTGGTAGATATCCACATTTAAATAAAATGGACAATAGCAGTAGAGATGCATACCTCTTTTGTCTTTATTTATAAAGAAATTACAACACTAGAAAACACATTGATAACCAGTGCTTTGAACAGTGAAGGTGGGATCTAAAAAAAGTCTGATTAAGCTAAACAACCTTAGGTCTTTGTCAAGTTGCGTATCTGCTAGGAATGCTGAAATGCAAGAGTTTACACCTGCAATATTCCATCATGGAACAGCCACATGGTATCAAATATAATCTCAGATTTCCAAACTGGTACATAAAAAAGCCATCACCAAGTATTAAAAGACCACTGCAAGTTCTTATTGCTTTTTGAGTTAAATAATAATCTTCAAATAAGCCAAAACCCAAACAGTCTCAACAGTATCTGGCTTATCCTCCTGTTCATTCATTAACCATGGAAGCAATCAGTTTTATGATGCGGCAAAAGAGGCATTTAAGAACACCCAAACGAAACCTATTTAAGTACACGGGCATCCCCACCCTCCCCCTGAAACCCACTGTAACCACTTAGTGCCAGTACAGGAGCAAAACTCGGTAAGACAAAACCAGAAGTCTGACTACAGTAAGAAAGAAACACAAAGGGAGATAGAGCTTCCTTAAATATTCAGAATTTGATGTCTGCCAAAACAAAGCACAACATCCTCATAATTTTAAAAGGGAAGTTGCTTTCTATGTATCTAATCCTCACACATGCTGAGTAGCTCTCAAGTCCACTGAGCTCCACTGTGCAGCAGTTGATTTTGAATTCAACAATGCTTCAAAAACTACAGTAATATTCAATGCACATTTTACTAAGGAGAGGAATAAACAAATGCATGTTGACGCTGTTCTTGCCAGTGCAGCATTTCAATTTGTTTCTTGCTGTATCAAAGTTCTACCAGCATCAGTCTTCAGAATTGTCTTCAGAAGCTGTTGGAACAACACAGTGTAATCAGAAGCCTTGACAAAAATGTGTGAAATTAAAGCAGTCCAGGATGATTAGAGGAAATAAAGGTGATTTTATAATATTAAATAGCAGACTCTAATACCCACCCAAACCTCGTGTAATCACATAGCTTAATTCTTAAATGCATCTCATGTCGGAAAAATATGGCATTTTCAAATCGAAACTCAACAGAACATACAATATGCAGTGTCCTCCTACTCTTCTACCTCAAAATAAGAGGAAGAAAATTAATTACACCAGAGATTCAACTTTTATGTGGTGCTTAGAGTGGCTAATTCCAACAGCAGTCAGAGGATATACTCTATCTGTGACAGCAGTACCCAATGTAAGGGAAAGAAATTACTCACTAGGTTAACAATTTGGATACTAAAATACCTAGAAAGATTCAGCAGTCTAAACAAAGACTCTTAAATTTTTATATATATATACACACACACACACACACACAAATGTGGCTTAATGCAACCTGGGCCTACTTGGAAGCAGCTCCTCTCTCCACTCCTGTCCTTTCAGCATATGCAAGACTAACACAAAGTCCACGTATGCACAGGATTTCGTTGTTGCAAGGTGAGTTAAAAGACAAACACACACTTGTCAACTATGATAGAAAAGTCAGTCCACACATCTACGTTAGGTTCGTAAAATGTTAGCTTGTCTGTAACAGGAATTTAGTGTGTCCTCTTAAGTGAGGTCTGCAGGCGAGGAAGTATTTATATTGGAGTAACGTGTTCCATCCCTGAACACAGAAAGAAGAAAAGTCTGACTCCTTGCTTCTTCATCTCTTAGAAGAGAAATGTAACTGAGGTGCATCAGTAATAAATCTAGAACTCAGTATTCCTCACCTGCAAGTTAAAGGCTGAATCAAATATAGATTGAATTAAGCAGTAAAATGACACTCATTAATTTTTCCTCTAGTAAGGATGCACATAACTTAGGAATGAATTCAGAACTCAAGTCCACCTTTGACCGCTCTGAATGCAGAAATAATCATCCTGAACCACAACTCTCTTTCACACACACCCCCCTCCATTCTTTAGAGTACTCCAAATGCATCCTGTGTACTGAAAACCCATATACAGTTGACAGACACTCGCACGCACGCTGGGAAAAAAAAAAAAAGGGTAGATCAACTATCCTTCTCCTGCCTATTTGACATGTCCAGAAATAGATCCAGGGTAACTTAAACATATCAGAAACTTAAACATATCAGCATATAGTTTTGAATTTAAACACACTAAAAAAAGCCACTAGATGAAAAGCAGGCTAATCCTTCGCCAAGACTGGCAACCTTTGGACTTCATTCACGAGGTCCGACAGGTCTGATTCGAGGAACCCACACAACCAAAAAGTGCGTGTGAATGGAAAAAACAAAGGGGAGAGGGGGGCGAGAAAGAGAAAGGAAAGAAAAATGGCAATACAAGTGTCTAATTGAAATGCAGTAAAATTCAATTCTAAATGTTTCTTTCCGACTACGACTCTTGTAAAAGGCAACAACCTGAAGGTCATCATTTATCCTGTAATTAGAAATTACCAGAACTACAATAACCAAACTGTAACTAGCAGTAAGTAATTTTGTTATCAATTGAAATAACACTTCTGTGGTCTACTAAACAACTCTGTGCTGTTGGGAAATTAATCAAGGAGAATTAAAATCAGTTCTCCCTCAGAGTAATTGTACTGATGATGGAAAAAGCACTGCTGGGTAAGGTTTTCAGTATCATGTTCAGTATTATGAATCCTGGCAAGGAGGATTGTACTCATTTAGCTTTGAGTTGATCTAATGGGAGGGGAAGGAAAGAGGGGAAGCACCTACTTTCAATATCTTCCATATGTGCCTGAAGAGTTCTTGCAAGGTTAATAAACTAGAAACAAGGCAGAGAGAAAGTAGTTTAAAAGTTGCAAAGTTATCTGCAGAAATTTGCAACAAGTTAGCAAAGTTGTCTTCACTTTTTACGTCCCAAAACTTCATGACAGATCTTGGTTATCCTAACCCATTTGCCCAACTTACAAAAAACAATGCAAAATTTAATACAAATCCCCACACATTAGACTTCAAATTGCTACTGCACAGTTATTTCAGCTGTAAAATGTTCGTGGTAGCAGCTTGTGACATCATCTTCATGTTCTACAGTCTGTGAAACACATCAATTTTGAAAGCAGCAAACATAAACGACTGTCAGTTTAATGAAAACTATTCCTAAGAACTGTAATGCAGGAAAAAAATAATCACGGTAAGTACTTGTGTTAGTTAAATCCATTTCATTTAATTCATGACTAATAGGACAAAACGGAACCCTCTGACTGAATGTGGTTCACAAAAAATGCATAAACACACTTACAGGTTTTTGTTTACAATTAAAATCTTAAGGCCAGGATTACTATTAGGCCACGGCAGCGGTTTGACATTAGAAGCACGTGGTATCAAAACCCAAAGTCAAAATTCCTAGGAATAAAAAGTCTCAGCCAAGTGGTTTTCTTTTATCACTGCCCAAGCTGCATCACTGCTTCAGTTAAAAGTCCAGATACTGAGACACAGCAGATAAAAAGAGTTTCCACAGCTTACTTATATGCTCAATATCGAACACTAGCATTGGTGCTCTCACTGGTTTAAAATGAGGTGTCACACACAAAAGTATGTAATGCCTCCTCTGATGGGAAACCAGTAAAAACATCTTCTGCGATACAGACTCAAGCTAATAATCTGTGTTGGATGCTGGCTACGAGTAGATCATGTGTCTTTTATATCTCCACACTTGTAGCACAGAAACTGGACCATGGAATACAAGTCCTACACTAGATGTGTACAGAAAAGAGGAGCACTGTTGTAATACATTAAGAGATTAGATAAGAGTACAGTCCTGCCTCTTCCAAAGACCTAGTACCTGCTAGCAGTCAACCATTCCCATGTGCACTGGACAAGCTTAATACAGTCCCTTCCTTAAGTAAAAAATCTAAAAATAATCAGCTTTTCAGGAGCTCAGTTTACTAAGAGCACTGATTAATTATCTAATATCAAATAAACACGTAGAATACTGGATTTATGAGTGAAACACTGTGCAGAAAAGAACTCTGTATGCTGATCTCTTACTGGTTAAAGGCATACTTACCACGTTCCTAAACCAGGCCTTTCAAGTGATGAGAATGCAGTTCAATGCAACTAGTAAGAGTCTGGACTAATGCCAGAGAAATCACACTACAGCTACAGGCTGTTGCGGAATGTTAATATTCAAGTACTCATTTAGGTGTATTCCGGCAGACGAGCACTGCGAGTTCTAGACTTTTGCAATATAGACTTGCGTAACAAGAAAAATTAAACGAATTGGATAGTTCAGCATTCTTAATTGCATGTTTGGCAGAGAGGAAGGTTAACCTACCGGTTTTGAATAAACTCACAATAATTGTGACAACATGTATGCTAACTAAGGAATTACCACCAACCTTGACAAAAAGCATTCTGTAGCAGGGTACCTGCAATTATGTAGTACCTTCAGTTCCAATCAAACAGGGTGCACTGACAAGCACAGCCCATTTTAGACCTGAATTTGTTTCAAAAGTGTGCTTCTTTGGTATCTAGCTCCTAGGTCACCCAAGGTAACAATCTGCTTCTGAGTTCTCTGTATGAGCAATTCCTGCCAGAAAATTACCGCATACTTACTCTGACACGTGTGCTGGCCTCATTTGCAGTTCCTAACATATCAGAAAAGCGCTGCTCGCATAAGTGTAACAACACTACAAGGTAGAGGCCAGAGCTGATAAATTCATAGTCTGCCTTAAAGGAGATCAAAAGAAACATTCAGAATGTCAGCGATACATCTGCATACATGATTCAAGTAGAACAAGAATTAGATTTTAATGGAATCATTACAGATTTATCTCTAGTTGTTCCAAAAGAATTAGGGAAACGTAATACCAAATAATTTAAGTTACTGAAAAGCTATTTATACTTCCGGTCCTTCCCATCCACCCCAAATCTAACATGTTATCCTTGAAGATAAATAGAGTTCTACAAATTAAATCTGAGTCAGCATGATTAGTTCAGAGGAAAGAATGTGTGAATCAGAGTTACTGTATCACTCGGGGAAATAAAACCAATATTGCTGGTTTCTTCTCTGTGGTTCCACAGCTTTACAGAAAGTCAAAATAAAGGAATATATTTTAAGAATGCTATGATGTTGTAAATATTTGAGAAATTCTTTTACCTGCTAAGATAAGAGAAAAACTTTAAAAATGCTACTGCTGAACAGATAATTTAGTCAATTCTTTAGGAAAAAAATTCCAAGTTCTTATTTCTATTAAAGTGCAGTGACAGCAACCAAGAAGCACTAATACTAAAACAATACGATGGCACTCTCGAGAAAGACTTTTCAGAGACTGCCGCAACTGATAGGAATTATGACTACTAGGGTAAGAACTTACTTTAAATAATAAAAAAATTGATGTCACTTGGTATTTTCTTTAAACACCTGAAGTAGGCTAGTATCATTAATCTTTGTATATCAAAATACAACCCGGAGAACAGGGAAAAACCCTCTGAATAAAGTTCATTAAAAACATCAGCTTTGAGTTATTTACTCATTCTTAAATACTACACAAGCCAGTAGTTCTAAGATAGTGTATTTTAAATAACAAGAATAATACCAATAGGACTTTGATTATTTTTCAGTCAGGAAATTATCTGAAGGAGCAGTTAGAAACTGCTAGAACAGAGTTAGCTTCTACCACTCTAATGAAACAAAAGAAATTTGTAATTGTACGTTTAAAACAACCGCTAAACTGTGTTCAAAACCACCTAAAGGCAACGACAACTCCTGACTTAATGTGAAATTCAATCTAATCATGCTAGAATTCACACTGCACCTGTGTGGCACAGACACTGGATTACAAAGCTAGATGACAGATATGCAACTAAGAAAAGAGATATATTACACTTACTGAAAGCTCAGCTCTAGGAAGCATAGCAGGAAGGTAGTGGTAGTCGGAATATTGAGGAGAAAAATCTGTTCCACGTTAACGTTACTTTACATGCATAACAGTCCTTCTGAAATGGAGATGCATTTGCCTTCTCTAAAGACTACGCTCCTAGCACTAAACCAACACTTACCAAATTAGGTAAAATATACTAACTTGTTCATTTGCATGTGCCCTATAGAGTTCATGAACGTCAAAGTCTTCCAGATTAAGATGCAACTTCTCCTTGCACAATTCACAAGTTGTCACTGCTTCCAAAGAAGAACCTGGTGGGGAGGTGGGCAAGGCGAAAACTCAGTGTGAAGTTTCAATACATGACACGTTCATATAAACATTAAAAACTCTACGTAATTTTTGGCTTTATTTTGCAGAGCAAAGTTAGAAGAAAAGAAAGCCTCTAAGAGGAATGTAATGACATCTGCTACTGTCAGAATTTTAACGCTGTAGAATGTTTATTCTCTATCCAGCTGCACCTATTTTGGCTCACGTTCACTCTGGACATAATATGCCTCTTCTGGTAAGTCTGGCATAAAATCGCTTCTCAGGCTTTCTGAATTTTACCGCGTAATCCAAATACACACAAAAGTAAGAAAAAATAAACCAGAATAAAGTTATTGTTATGTAGCATTTTGTCATAAGTACCAGCTTTAAAACAAACTCCTCCATAAGCAAGAAGCTGAACAAAGCAAGTTGATAGTGGGCTTATGTCTTTATATATATAGTTAAATAATTCAAATTAACTTCTTCTACAGGCGAGGCTTCTAAAACATCCCTACTCTGATGTGTATCCTCTGGTGCTGAGTAAAAAAGTCAGAGACTAGCACCTTCCTTTGGTACAAAGTATTTCATGTCTTCTATCAAGCCACCTACTTTTAAGAATACTGCAGATGACAGTTACAAACTGGTCAAGTTGTTACAAAAATATTTCTACAGCATGCAGTATCTGAAGCGTTTCTTAAAGCATTATATACGCACTTTGAAGTAATTTTTGAACAAGCAATTTTAAAGTGCCTTGAACAGGAGTTGGTATCTTTAAAAAAAAATTAAAGTACCTACATCTAGCTACAATTCAAAATCATTTTTCGATTTTCAAATTCCTATCGCTGCTGTTAGCTTGGCTATAGAAGTCCTGAAAAAATAGCACAACCATTTCCATAAGGAAGGGTGGGGAACAAATGCCACCCACAGTTGTATTTTATCTAACATCTTAGCAGAAAACCCCAAAAAACATAGTTCTCTGAAGACAAGAAACGCAGTTCTTGGAAGTACTCATATGAGAAGCTGTAAAGACACACAAAAGGCCTGAAGTGCCATACTACTGTTTATCCCCACTGCTCGCTTTTCAACTAAATACCTCAGTAAGTGCAATCCTTCCAATAAGCCTCCCTGTATAACTGGAAGTCCAGCTTGGTCTAGAGTTTGCTTTACCTGAATTTATCTTCGACTGAAGCCATTTTTTCATGCACTCCTGGTGAACATACTGCAGACTTCCAGTGCATTTGCATGGCTCTATTAAAAGGTTGTCAGAACTTGCAGAGGACATCTGACAGATTCTGCATAAGTCACCCTCTTCATCTTCAGAATCTTCTAAAAGCAGGCTGAATAGGATGGAATACCAACAAATGCTGTGACATTTCAGGTAGGACTTTTTATAATGAAAATTCCACTTATCAAACTGTTCTCAAACCTATGAGAATTAAAACAAGTTTCTTTAAAGACAAAAGTGAGAATACGGGTGACAGGAGACTGAGTTACCACCTCCTCTAAAGGAAAGTTTTCTTTTAAAACCATGAATGCAGAAAGCCCTCTCAGGTTAAAACGGGTACATTTTACTATTGCAAAAGAACATACTAAGTTACCTTTCCTTAATTTTCTGGAGTCTTTCCGGGTCTCTTGAGGGTTGTATTTTAGACTTGCCACTTTCTTGTCCATCAGACTGATTCCAACCAGAGGGAATAATATCTACAGTTATCATAAGATTGTCAGACAGACTGCTTCCTAATGTTGGAGGCACTGCAAAGCGAAAGAGAGAACCAGGCAGATTTCCTGAACTTCTTCCACTGGGGGCTGAATCTGGTGGGGAGGCAGTAGCTGTAGAAATAACAGATACTGCAGGTGTCGGTCTGCTAACAGAAGCCCGAGGGGGGCTATCTGGTGCTTCAAGAGAGGTCTCCTCACCTGACTCTCTCCTTCTAAAGACTTGTTGTGATCTAGCAGTTGCATCAGAGGCAGGGATCCTTGCGGATTCATCTCGTCCTTCTCTTCTTCTTCTGGAAAAGAGAGGTGTACATCTGTTCCTCAAAGAGGACGACAACCAGGATCCTGTGTTCCTGCTTTCAGTGTCTGGTCTGTAACTTTCCCCATCAGAATCAGAGCTGCGAGTCTGTGAAATTCCTGATAAACCCCATCTTCGTCCAAGAAAACTAAACCCCTGAGAAGCTTCAGACGACTGAAGTCCTGGAACTTCCGGAGTTGCAGCTCCATTACTACTTGACAGAGCAGCAGCTTGAACTCTTGGGACCACTGTTGACTCTTCAGAGCCTAATGACCTTGTATGCAATGGGTCTTGGCTAGACCTTCGAGAGAAAAATGTAGATGACATACTAGATGCTAAACGAGACAGCAGCTGTCTGGTTGTGCGCCTCCCTTCGCTATCAGCTGCAGACTCATTCAATGACCTCTGAGAGGATAAAACCCTTTCGGAACCGCTTGAAGAAGGGGTTTCATCTCTAATGGCAGTGAGAGAAAATGCTGGCTGCACACTCCTCTGGGGAGATTCCAATTCATTTCTCCTTGGTCTTGAAGAATAGCTGGATCTTGAAGAGCTAATGTTAGAGTCTCTGTCGAAAAAAGATGGCTGATGATCAGAAGGCAACTGGCGGTTCACAGGTGCATTCAGCCTCAAAGTGCTTAATGAGTTCTCTTTTGGTCTTGCTCCCTCTGCATATGAAGAGGCACGTCTGTCTTGAAGATCTGTTGCAGAAAAACAAAGGAAAACACTATGACAAAATGTGCTCAAACACATCAGGAAACACCGAGGGTCAGGTTCAACAGGGCTCCAGGCAACCTGTCCTAGCTGAAGATGTCCCTGCTCATCGCAGGGGGATTGGACTAAGGGACTTTAAGGGTCCCTTCCAACCCAAACCATTCTATCATTCTTACAGGCATGTCTTCTGTAAATGCTTTCTGAGTACCCTGAGAATAATTCCGCTGTAGATGAACCGTAGTTCACATGAAGCAGCTGAGGTGGCTAGTGTCCTTGCTCAAATGGCTGCACTGGGGGGTTGTGGGTGGGAAAAGGGGGAAGGAGGAACAAACATGGACAGAAGAAGGTAAGAAACAGAAGCTCTCTATGTATTCTCAAATCAAAAACTTTCATCCTTGTAGTTTTGGTGACTTTCTTTTAATGGGTTCTGCATTGCAATCACCATTTACTGCTGAAGATGAGCTTTATTTATCTGGCAGATTATTTTTGTAGCACTTAATAGCAGCACTACTGCTAGAAATGCAGTATGGACGTTACAAAGCAAGGCTGCTCACAGATGCACTTCTCCCATTAGGCTCTACCAGGTAGAGTAGTTGAACTGTCCACTTACTAAAAAGTGCTAAGAGTATGATGACATTAAAATATACTCTTCTGTCGAGGCAAGACTGCAGGATGAATTCTAAAAGTAGTTTTTATCTTTTCTGCTTATCTTCTATCCTTATAAATGTGGTATTTTTTTTTAACTTCTGCATTACAAAATACCACTAATGCATCTGCAGAAGGTTGCAAATCAAGACTAGCACCCTGAATGGAAAGTGAAACTTACAGCGCAGAAGTCCTTACTAGTCTTAGCAGTTGCCACAAGACAAACCTCTCACCCCATGTGAAGTGTATGTTTATTGGTTTTTATTTTCAGTGGTCTAGCCGTTTTCCCTAATAACCATTTGAGAACACAAATAAAAAGAGACAATATGCACCTTTAAGAAAAAACTTTCCTGGGTCAAATCAACACTATTTCTTTTCCCATACCTAAATACAAAGAGATTTTAAGACAAACAAGAAAAGAGCTTTAATGACTCATCACAGAGTTATAGTGGTGACCACCAACACCACTTTCACATGACTGAATATGAAATCTACAAGCTAGACCATTCATATATCCTTTGATGGCTTGGTCAATGCATGGAAAGTGGCCAACCAACTTTATTTAAAAGGACACTTTAAAATATATTTTGTGTTTGTGTTTTGAATAAAATGTTAAAAGAACATGGCCAGAGAAGTTTCAGAAGTTTCCCCATCCCTGGAAAGGTTCGAGGCCATGCTGGAGGGGGCTTGGAACAACATGGGATAGTGGAAGGTGTCCCTGCCCATGGGAGGGGGTGAAACAAAAGGTCCCTTCCAAACCAATAATTCTGTGGTTCTATGAACATGTTAAGAAACTTTAAGTCATACAAACTGTAGGTTTATGAGCTTTCAGTTACACAAAACATACATGTTGAAGGTGAAAAGTCGCTGTTTCTGTAGCTGGGATCCACCAGGTTATTAACAGACAGATCCGTTCTTTCTAACTGTGTTCGCTCTCTCACCAGATCGGTTCCAAGGGAGCCAAGCATTACTGATGAAGATCTAGGAATCCTACTGCATCTCCATGAGGAATCTAGAAAGAAAAAGTAATTAAATCCCCTGTTTTTGTAGTCATCTAAAAATCCATTAAAACCGGCACTTATGCAGACATAAGGCAAGTTTAACATTACCACTAGGCTGACCCAACATAAAGCTAAGTGCACTCTGCTGATGTTGGCACTTATTTCATCTTGCAGCAAGTTAGTTCTGAAAGCTAAATCAAACAAAAAGTAGTAATACTTTTGTGAAGTCAGACCCCTTAACACTCTTACAGGACAGAAGAGGAAGAGAAGTAGCATCTTGCTACCTAAGGGTGGCTAGTTTTTAAGAAGGTTTCACACTATAGCAAAACAGCAGCTTGATATTTAGTAAAGGCTGCCATTCTACTTGACACTACTTAAATGAAATTTCATTTCTCATAAAAACAGCTAGTGAAGCTTAAATGCAGTTTAGATACAACTTCAAGAACAATGCTAATACTAATACTGTCTTTGTGCATATTACACAGCAAAACATTTCAGTGTAAAAAGGGATCTTGTTTTTTGGTAACAGCTCCAACAACTGCATAGCAAGCTGTATATACATCAGCTGTGGACAAAACTCTTGTTCCAAAAGAGTCTTCTTCAATGGCTCTGAGAAATTCACCTTGATATTGCTTCACTGCTAACTTAGAAAACCAAATTTAAGTACCCATTGATTGGCAGTGTGACGACCAATCAACGTAGCAATGGAAAGATAAACAGTCCTACACTATAATGGGAAATGTTAATGGTTGTCATTTTATTAACAGAGGAAGAAAGTATCAATAATACTGAAGCTTGAGTGAGAATTTATTCATTTTTATTTGGATGGCTGTGCAACTCCGTAAGGGGACGTTAAAAAACCCATTAATCCATACTCACAAGGGTAATCTGAATTAATCTAATGATCTGCATCAAAATGGTTCCGAAATATTTTCAGCATAAGGTTTTGACCATTACTTCCTGAGCTTTATACTTTTGTTGGCATATTGCATAGATTTTGTCTATCCTAATTTCACAAACTTACTCTTACAGCTTTAATGAAAATCTCGGGTTTTCCTGAAAGGGCTATTAGTGTAGAATGTTTCTTTAGAGAGGACCTAGAGAATGAGTTCAGGCCCTGCTAAAAAAAGGAACTCTTTCCTCCCCAACCCCTAACAACAGTGCTCGAACCAGCCATGACACCCTGCTTGAACATATTGCTAAGTATGGTAAAGATTTCCTTTCTGCTGTTCCTGGCACATGTTGATGTATCAAAACCATTTGACTCATGAAATAAGAGCAGCTGCACTCATTCTTTCCTTGAAATCTTAACCAATTTAGGCATGTTTGAGCCATGAAGTTCAGCTTGACCACAAATGGAATAGGTACAGGTAATAATTCTGAAATGACACAAGTACAATGGGATTTTCAAAAGACCATGTTAACAGCATACTCAGAACTTTGGATACTGCTATCATTGTGAACATACTCTTCAGATAGGCAGAAAATTTTATTACTTAAGAAAGATATAAGCACAATATTTGAAGCAAGTCTTTTAAAACTTGATAAAACCTGATCTTACTACTCAGACAATTTTGATGTAACTCAGCTCAAGAAATCAGCCTCTCACCTGAAAAGGCAGTCAAGCCATTACTTCTCACAGAAGAGGTAGATGTACAAGATAGTTTAGGTCTCTTTGAATCACTATCTTGCTGCTGGCTATGCAGTCTTGAATATGCTCCCTGAGTTCTCTCAGACTCACCATAACACCCAGATGTGAAATGAGAGGAAGAAGATGTAGACTGAAATAACATTAAAAAATAAATTACATAGTATACCGGATGCACTTACACTGCACAGAAATGTACATAATGGAAAACTCACAAAAATTGTAAAGAATAACTTTAGATACAAAACCTTTTCTTTAAAAATAATGTAGGAATTATGCTTGTGCTCTTGATTAGTATTTCCAGGTTTACTCAATACAGTCCTGTAACAACAAAAGTCAATTTCTATAACATTCAGTGTTATACTTCCTTTACAGATAGATGTGGCTTACAACAAAAAATTGTTGTAAAAAGGGGAAAAAAATTATATTCCTGGCCTGCAAGACGCTATAAACACAATCAAACATAGTTTTACAGATCCCCAAGGGAACATATTTTGCTGTCCAGAAATGGCCAAAACTGAAGAACTACATTATTTTATTTAATAGTTTAACTAGTGCAACTTATCTTTTATCAACCTAAAATATAATTAGCTAAGGAGTGAGCTTCAGGAAAACTGTTCGAAACAAGTATATTTTGATTACAATAAGCTCAAGCGCAACTGAAGGAGTTCAGAGTAAAGAAGGGGCACAAAACCGTTTTTGCAGTGTACAGGCACTGAAATAAAACAGTTTTCAGAAACTAGTACTGTAGGACTTAGAAAAAAAAAGTTTGGAATAGCCTACAAAGCTGTTCATCTGGTTACTTACAGTCAAAGCATTCATTTTCTATTTTAAATACTCCGGGTTTATATTTTCATATAAAAAAGAAAAAGTTGAGCTCAATCAAAAAGCTGAATTGAGCTGTTTGTCTTCCCAGAAACCATCTACAACCAAGATCTTTTAAAGATCAACCAAATTAGAGTACATTATATCTGCGTTTTATTTCTAGTTAGTTATGGTTTTTACTAAGTTTAAGCCACAACTCTTTACTCTTTCAAACTAAGAAGTCTCTTAAGTATTTCCCTCATCCCATCATTAAAAAAAAAAAAAAAAAAAAAAAAAAAAAAAAAGAAGAA
>WEKY01011622.1:17808-55713 GCA_013390045.1 Picathartes gymnocephalus
ACCCCCAAAAAAAAAAAAAAAAAAAAAAAAAAAAAAAAAAAAATCGAGAGACAAACTAACATCAGAAACCAAGTACAAAGCCAAGTTACTTTCCCTTATTAATCGTCTACTTAACATATCACTCATCTTTTAATCATTTACTATTTGATATGTGGAATTTTCAGAGTGTCTTCTGCAAGGTTCACTTGCATTACAATTTACTTCAGGAGAATAATTAACCTTAATGGGAAGAAAAGGGTTTTCATCTTGAAAACTATAGCACTAATTTAACTACATATGTAGACCACTTAGAACCACAGATTTCATTTGCATTTAAACTACATGTAGACATCTACCATGACTTCCGCAGAAGGCCAACATGAGCACACTAATTCCTCCCTCCTCACCCCCCAATATCTCAGTGTCTTCACCTTCAAGTCACCTAAGAAAACCAACACCCCTTTAACGATTTGAGCACTCTTACGAACCCCCTTTGAAAGTGAGCAGAATTTTTACTTCACTACCATCCCACCAAACTTGTTCATGGTTTTGTGCTTTTCCTATCTTAAAATTTTTACTGCGCTTCAAAGTGTTTTACTGGCACTCTACAATGCATAAGCATGTCACAAACAAACTACTTTATTCATGGAGTTACAAAGACACATTCTAGAACCCAGTTAAGACAAGCCATTAGGGCTTGAGTCTTGAATCTCAGGTAACTGTTCTTTCACAGTATGATGTAAGCAGCATGTAAGTAAGAACAGTCAGACTATGAACTACACCTCACAATTAAATTTCCTAAAGCAGGTCTCCAGACCCGTGAACTTTGTGTTAACTCACAAAGCTAGTACCATCCAAAAAAACACCACCCCCGGAAAAACCAGAGGGAACAAGTATAAATAATATCAACTTTGCCATCCGCAGGACTGTAACATGTCTGAGATTCTAATTACCCCCTCCTTTTTTCTTTTTAAATGGACTTATACAGAGTTACTGACTTCAAATGTATTTCTTAACTCTTAGTAAAACTAATATACACCACTATTTTCATCCTCTGAATGTTTTTTAACACTGCTATCTTCTAGCTTTTGCTCCATCTTGAATTGGTAAGATTTACTTGTCTAGAAACGTTACAGTGAGCCCTTGCTGGCAGGTTTTCAGATTGGGAAGACTAAAGTAAAACACCGGGGTTTCAATATTTTTTTCCAAGAATCACACATTAACAGTTCTCACCAATCTGCTTCTGCTTCCCAAAAATATTCCAGACTGAGGGTGATCAAGTGTCCCTGAGTAGCGAGTTGGAGACGACGCTGTAAGCTTCCAAGGAGTTTCACGGGTGTCTCTTTCACCAATTCTCCAATCTCTACTGGAACTATTCAATACACTGGATTCCTGAAGAACAACATGCTTATCATATGCATCTTGTAACGAAAAAATAACTCGGCATCTGATCTGAATATTGAAAATACAGGGTAGTAGAAGTAGAAACAAATCTAGAACATTTAGTAAGAAACCCTGAGGGATAGCCAAGAAATGAAACAGACGCAGAGAGAACTGCTGGCAAAAGGAAAGTTTTGTTGTTTGGGGTTTATTTAAAGTACTTTATAGCAGCTCCTTCATCAGTCCTCTGTTTTGACCTAGGACAATAAAAAGTTGAAGTGTAAGGCTTTTGAGGCATTACCCTGACTTAGATACTGCTGCAGCACGGCAGAATTAAGGGCCTCACTTTCAAGTGTTACACAAAAAACACCACAGCTGTAGAAAGGGTCTCCATGACAACAAAAGTACCTCTCTGGCCACTAGAACAAGCTGAATTTCAATGAATAGATTATAATTGAGGAAAGAGACTGCAATTTAATTTGCTCCACAGAACAATCATTGCAATTAGCAAAATTAATAGAAATAACAGAAATGCAACAATTTTATTAACACTAAGCACCATTTTTAAGTGATTATTTGTCCGTTCTACGAACTATTAGTAGTACAAACACAGTAGCTGCTGTCACTGTTTCTTAAAAGCAACAACAAAGCATTCAAAACCAATCCAAAACAGTACAAAAATCTCAGCTTTTCTTCCGTCGGTTCAGCTTAGGACTATTTAACAACCCTTGTCAGAACTTAACAATTAAAGCCCTACATAAAGTATTCTGGTTTTGGTATTTTCAGTGGCTGAAAAATGTGATCAGGAAAACATTCAAAACTATTTTATAAACTACACTCCACTGAAAAAAAAAAAACAACATATAATTCGTTTGTCATAAAATGTTTACTATGTTGTATCAGAAAGGATAGGATTTTTTTTCTCATACCCCAACACTAGTTCAATTTTTGTATTTTAAAGTTAACTAGCAACAACACTATATCACATACATCTGATTAGTTTACAATTAATCTCTTTGTTATACCTCCTCAGATAAGCAGGGGTTTGTACCCAGATCGATCTCAAAAGTACATGACATACAAGAATTTCATATGAAAAAAAAAAAAAGGACAACAAACCCACGCAACAGAAACCTTTCTTATTCGTTACCCCAATCAAAACCAAATAAAAATCTGACTGATCTGTCACAGAAGTTTTTGAGTTAACCTACAATCAAGCGTTCTCTCTCTAGAAATTCTGTATTAAAAATCCAAGTCCTCTTTATACCTAAAGCGTTACTGATAGTCATAAAGTTTTTCTTCTCAATGACAACTTTTTAATTATTTGTAACTGAACTAGATCTGAAAATACTTTAAGGTAGGTTTCTGAATTAGATTAACAAAGTGAAAATGCCTGTCCTCTGCATTCCTATCTGACTGGACTTCAACCTTCTTGCTCCAGTGTCTGTAATCTTAACCTGCAAGCAATAATGCAATTTCTTCCCACCAGCTCTGTAAGTACCAAAGGTTAGTCAAGAGACGGAACTTCCGTACGGTTTTATCACGAAGCACCAGTCTTGCATAACCTTCTACAAACTGGGAGTGGAAAAAAGGGATACAGCATAATCTTCTATACAAATATTTTCCCTTCTGTTTTATCTGGCAACTGTTATGAGATTGCTCCTCAGCTCAGAATCACTTTGCTCAACAGGAAATAGTCAAAAGAATACACAGTGCAGTGAACATATTGCAGTTCATGTAATAAATGAAATAATGAAAGGTACATTGTGTCAGAATCTTTTGATGGCAGTAACGCATCGAACTTCACGGCACCAGTTCAGCTGAAGACTTCTCTTCTGATCAATGTACACTGCATGTGAACTGTGTCCATAAAACTCTACAAAAGAGTAGGACTGTTCCGTTTGCTTTTGCTGAGCAGCCAGACAGTGAAAAACATGCAGGGCTCCTAAATGCAAAAACGACTAACAACTGCTTCCCCTCACAGATTCCCTATAGTCTATATAGTACCAAGCACATACATGCTAGAGATAACAAAAATGTAACACACATACATTTAATTGTGCTAAAAATAATGTTCTATTACTTGCAAAAATCTTTCTCAGAAAGGTGTCACACAATGTCCCAGATAGCTTGTCAGTAGGGACCAAACTCCTAACCATTTCTTTAAAAAATATGAACATTTAATCACAAGGTTTCTGCAATTTCAAAGACCAAAATGGGCTAACATTTCTGGGCCCAAAATTAAGCTGAGAATTGCTGACAGGAGCAGAAAAAAGTACTAAGATAATTGAGCCACACTGTTATCTGTTGCTTCCAAGTGTCCAAAATAATTTCTCCTGCAGTTTAATCTCTGCTTCCCATAATACTCTCCCAAACTGCAAGTACCTGCACAGTGTGAATACTTCCTCTTGAGCACAGCTCCCCTTCCCCACAAAAGTAGTTTGGTTAGTGTAAAATGCTGCTTGTGAAACAGCAAAAGGCCTTTTCTTCAGTCCCATGTATTGCACACAAAGCACAGCTGTACTAACATACTGACATGACAGGCTAATGTGAGTCTGTGTTGGTTTTGCACGGCCTGGTTTCTGGTAGCGGTGGGGCCACAGAGGTGGCTTCTGTGAGAAGCTGCTGGAAGCTTCCACCACGTTTGGCAGAGCCGACCCCTGATGGCTCTGAAGATGGACATGCTGCTGGCCAAGGCTGGGCCAATTAGAGATGGTGGTAAAACCTCTGTGATAACAGGTTTCAGAAGAAATCAAAACAAAAGAAGGGATGCAGTTTTAATTCCAGCCACAACAGAGTAGGAGATGAGAACATGTGAGGCA
The DNA here is from genome assembly GCA_013390045.1 of Picathartes gymnocephalus. Classification (NCBI taxonomy): domain Eukaryota; kingdom Metazoa; phylum Chordata; class Aves; order Passeriformes; family Picathartidae; genus Picathartes; species Picathartes gymnocephalus. The sequence continues at coordinate 21,990 of WEKY01011622.1, forward strand.
AAACAACATGGAGACACCAAGGTCGGTGGAGAAGGAGGGGGAGGAGGTGCTCCAGGTGCCAGAGCTGAGATTCCTCTGCAGGCCATGGTGATAACCATGGTGAAGCAGCTGTGCCCCTGCAGCCCATGGGGATCCATGGGGGAGGCAGAGATCTACCCACAGCCCGTGGGGGAGATGCCCATGCCCGAGCGAGTGGATGCCTGGAGGAGGCTGTGATCCACTAGGAGACCCAGTGGAGAGAGGGGGCCCCTGCTCCCAGGCTGGAGCAGCCTGTTCTTGGAGGACTGCACCCTGTGGAGAGACCCACGATGCAGCAGTTTTGGGAGGACTGTCTGCCAGTGGGAGGAATTCACATTGTAGCAGGTGTGGTAGGACTCCTGCTGGTGAGAGTGGACCCACACCGGAGCAGTTCATGAAGAACTGTCTCATAGGGGAGGGACCCCACAGTCTCACAGGGGAAGGACTCCTCTCCCTGAGCAGTGGAAGAAAGCAGCTGGTGATGAACTGACCAAAACCCCCATGCCATGTCTCCCTGCGCTGTCAGTGGGAAGGAGGGAGGGGTTGGGGGAAGAAAAGGTGTTTTTCAGGGCTTATTTTACTTCTCATTATCCTCCTCTGATTTTGTTAGTAATAAATTCACTTTGTACCTTTAAGTTAAGCCTATTTTGCTCTTGTTGAAGGGGTTTCTCTCAGTCCTTAACTCATGAAGCCTTCATTACGTTTTTCCCTCCTCTGCCCAGCTGTGATAGGAGGGTGACTGCGGGTGCCTGGCATTTGGCCAGCGTCAAACCACAACAGAGTCTAAAGCTCCTCTTCTTATCTTTTCAAAACATAAACACAGGACGTGCTGCAGAACGGTACAGCCTTGTTAACTGACAACATAGTCCTGTACTTTTTGCATCAGCAACGTATCAACTGTAATGCCCTACACACACCAAAGTTCAAACAAAACCCTCACCTCTCCCTCAAGAGAAAACTCCATTTACCCAGGTTTAAGATGCCAGTGACTCATAAGAAAATAGATTCATATTATCAGGATGTCCTCTCATTCATCAAACAGCTGATTTCTAAAGGTGCAGCTACAAACAAGAGCACGTAAAACCAGAAAATCTAGAACTACCAGTTCACTGATTACTGTCATGGGCCTGGTAAGTAAATTCTTGCATTTTAGAAACTTTGTCTGAGTTTTTGGGGCTTTTCTTGGTAAAAAAGACACTTTTAAAACTATTTATACTTCATACAAAGAAAAAAAATACATTACCTGGTATCCAGATTGTAATCTCCATGAAGATTCTCTCGTACTATATGCACCAGATAAACTGTTTCCAGTTCTAGATCCTAGAGGAGAGCTAGAAGCCTGAACAGATATCCTGCGAGGAATTCTTGAGGGTTTCGACTCCATTCTTTGTATCCTGTACAAGGACATACTGATCATTTTTTCTCACAGAAGCAGGGAACTCATGCAAGACAGGCAAAGGTCATTCCGGGTGTAACATAAATATGATTCACACGTACAAATATTTACACAGTGCTTTGGTCTGAGTGTGCATCAGCAAAATCGGGAAACAAGTTCTTATCCTAGTTTTTGTAACCTCTTCTTTACATCTCCTCCCATCCCTCATTAGAAAACTTCAGTCCCTTTTACGATTTTGTTACAATATATTCTTGCAATTATAAATATAAGAGGTACTCCTTAAGAACCACACAGTACTCATAGTAACGCAAAATGAGTCAGGAACGGAGTACTCAGATTTCCTAAATTCATATATTACATTTTTGCTAATGAACTGCATCTCAACACTTGCAGAAATTATATTCAGACTTATTCCTCAGGGTTGAAATTGTGAAGTCTGTCTGCCTTCAACTTCTCCAAAGTCATCTCCCATGGAAGCTAACGTATGCGAAGGAGCACAGGCTATCTCACAAATATATTTATAAATTTACTTCTCATTTGCAGAGTGTTTATCTGCCTTTTGCTATTTCTAGGCATTTCAAAAGAAATGCTGATGCCTTTCCACATGAGAAGTGTTCCTATACTTACCCCTGTCCTTGAAACGGTATCCAACTTAACGTTTACCTAAAACTTCAGACAGCCAGATTCTTCCTCCTCAGGATAGTACAGACAGAAGCAGACCACAAATGGCAGCGCTTAAATAAAAACACTTAAGGAAACTGCAGTATCCTCAATGCTGCAGTACATGAGAAGTAGCATGACACCTAACAACTCAAACAGATGGCTGAGAATCCCATGTTTTCACGATACAGGGTGATTTGCCAAAGTGGTGCACTCTATATGACCACTTCTAATTCTGGCCTAACCTTCTGAGAATATTGATAACTATATTGATTTAAAAAAAACCCTATCCATCAATAAAGCACCTTTTTTCCACAATTCAGTCATGCCCAGCAAAAAGCTGCTACATCAATCCTGACACACCTCACATCTGGCTGCAGCTTCAAGATGAGAGTCCACATGCTCAGGACTTTTAATCTTTGCTCAAGTCATGCTGAATTAAATATTTTACATGGTAAAAGCCGGTTACTTTGTACAGAACTCCACTGACCAAACAGCTGGGACAGTTGAGGTTAGTTTCCTTAACCGCTGTTCTCATGCATGTTCAGGTGTTAGCTAGATTTACAACAGCAGCCAAAATGCTTAATCTTGCAAGTAGGACTCTAAAGTACACCAAATTTAAGTGACTGTTTACCTTTGTGTACAAAAGACCTACTGGCTTGTATTACAGATGACACCTGCTTCTAGACCACGCTTCCAATACTAGTAACCCGTTTGTGTTTGCCAGAGCCATCACCAGGTAAACAAGATCTGGTCAGGAATCTGAAATGCTCACTTGCTCAACTTTGCATTAATATACTGAAATAATTAATTAATTTAATTTCCCAGATCACATTTAAAACCTTAAGTAAATATTCAACAAGTTATGCAATTCTCAGGTTGTAAACACATCTGTAGCAATACGAATGTCCTACGATGCAGTCCAGAGTTCAAAATAACAGTTAACAGTGGAAGTTTAAAAGAAACTGAGGACAAGCCTAATTATCTAAACTACATCACTTCAAGTCGATCATTAGTTCAATAAAACATCATCAGTAACAATCATATTTATTCCTGAACTGTGATGATAGTTAATTCAACCTTGAGAGTAATCTGCCATAATGTGCTCTACAAGTTTAGTACTTTGTATGAAGCTGCAATTAGTACAAAAAAGTAACTGTCAAAGTTGCAAACTGTGAAGCTAAAATAATAGCACAGTAATGTAGACTAGAGAACAGGCTGGACAGGACAGCCGTATGTCTTGATGAGATCTGATACTCAAAGCACTGTTTGTCTATGTTTTACCCTGATATAAAATACAAGGAACAAACACACAGAATAATGGATCCAATTCTGTACTACTAAGCACTTGATGATCAGTGCCGGCATTATCTCCTTTATTATGTACGGATCATTCTGTTTCTGAATCACTTTGTTTCAGATAGGTGTGGAACCAGATGAACTAAATAACACAGCCAAAAATCAGACACAGACATACATAGAAAATGCCAAGGTTCAAGAAGGGATGGAAGTTCCTACTAGTAGGAATTAATGTCCAGATGAATCAGCGGAGGAGACAGAAGCGTAAGACAACTTCAAAAACTAAATTATAAATCATCTAATACTAATAAAGTTGCTTATGTGCTATCCACAGAACAGAAAAAAACAAGAGCATTCATACAGAAGAAGACAGGGTGGAAGACTGGACACCAGAACCAACTACCTGCAGAAGCTGAAATGGAGTCCAAAATTAGCAAATTGCTTCTACCAATACACATAAATAGGCACAAGACTAATTTTCTCCTTCAGTGGTAGCCCCAAGAGGACAATGCTACCCATCAGCCTGACCTTGTAAATTAGCACAGCTTGTGATTTCAATCCAAGTATGTCAGCACAGTACTATCTATAAGAGTGTTTTCTTTCTCTAACTGAAGAAACCTTGCAGAAACTATACCCAAAAAAAAGTGTTAAAACCAAGTTAAGGCAGCACAATAGAAAAGGCAAAATTTAATGTGTCAGTTTATGTAAACAGATGATGATTAATTTCCTGCGTACAACCTTACATTTTTTCTGCAGTCTTTGCTTCAGCCAGCAAATGACAAGAATCTGCTATGAAGATCAGAGTCACATGAGAACAGGCATTTGACATCTGCCATGTCTGATGCAGAGGTGAAAAGATGCTGAATAGAAGGCCTTATGATCTAGGCAAAGAACTTGTGATCAAGGAAATTGGATTTTACCTTTACCTTTCAATAAAGCTTCAGTGACATAAAGCATGTCACTACGATGAATAATTTTTTAAAATCTGCTGCCCAAGAGCTCTTCAATTTCTGAGTATCCATTATAAAATTTACTTGCAATCCAACTAGCAGAAATTATAGAATAGTTTGAACTGGAAAGGATCTTTAAAAGCCATCTAGTCCAATCGCCCTGCAATGAGCAGGGACATCTTCGATGAGATCAGATGGCTCAGAGTCCCATCCCACCTGACCTTGCATGTTTCTAGGAACAGAGCATCTACCACCACTCTGGGCAACCTGTTCCCATGCTTCACTATGCTCATCATAAAAAATGCCTTCCTTAAATTTACTCCTTGTCCTATCACAACAGGCTCTACTAAACATCTGTCCCCATCTTTCTTACGGACCCTTTTTAAGTACTGAAAGGCTGCAATGAGTTCCCCGGAGGCTTCTCTTCTCCAGGCCAAACAACCCAAACTATTTCAGCCTTTCCTCATAGTCTTACCCAGATGGACAGACATGCAGCTGAAGTCCATGGAGCCATGATGTCCATTTACTAGACAGAGAAAACTAGATCTAGGCATTGCACCTCAGGTGATCAACACTAGTAAGAAGTCTTTTGGGTTTTCGGGTTTTTTTTCCCACAATTCTCTGAAAACCATTTTAAGCACTGTACCTTCAAAGTCTGAGACATAACTGTATTCATAGGTGACTCGAATACAAACGAAACATACAAGGCTTATGCAGATCATGATAACACAATGAGGTGGTCATAAATAAGATAAGCATGCTAAACTATCACAGAGCACAGGAAAGATCCACATAATGGTCTCATGCTAAAAAAACAACCACGTTATTAAAGCCACAACAGTACTTGTCTACAAGTGGAATACTGTGCCTGTAAACAATATTTCAGAATGAGAATGGTTCCCTTTTACAGGTATCATCATCTTAAGGGTTTTCCTGAAAAAAACACTCAAAACCTCAAGCATTTTGTTTACACACACAGGAATTCAACAAACCCCAAGCTGTAATTAACATGCTGTAGTGAGTTCTACAATGACAAAGTAGACACCTCGATTTACATAGAAGGTAGTGAGACCAAAAAATACTTTAATTATTTCTCTGAGGAAATAATAATAACCATAGTAACAGAAACTGGGTTGTAGTCTGAACTGATTAAAAAGCCTGTTGTTGCCAAAAAGTAAAGGAACACCTTGCTCAAATATCACACCTGACGTGTCCTTCACTGAGAACCCTCAACACATTAACCAGGGAAAACACACTTCTGGCTTCTCCATTATTTTGACACTACTCACGCTCATGCCCAACTATAGAAAAATGAAAAGGTGTACAGCAGGATGAGCAGCACTCTTCTTATCAAAGCAACATATTTCATCAGCTCATGCCATGTTACACTACTCAGCAATCAAAACCTCATGAAAAAATCTGGAAACAATTCTACAGACTCCTGAAATAAGTGACATATGCAATACCTCTCAAAACGTGGTCAGAAACCAAGTTCTGAAATAAAACTTTAAAGTCATACCTGAGAAATAGATGGCCAATTTGAAAAGGGAGATGGAGCTGCCCAGCCTATTTTGAGTACACAGATCAAATGTCCTGCCTTTCTTGACCTGTCATCCCTCCAACAGCATTACAAAAGTTGAACTAGACCTAACACAGCCATAGATAGAGATAACAAAGTGATAAAAGATCCAAGAGGTCTTTGAGGGAAAGCAATGCAATCTCAAAAGACAAATATAGTTACTGTCCTTAACTGTCCATTCGTACACCCCTTCACAAAAAGGGATTTACAAAATACAGAGAGCAAATATTTCTCTTCTGCCTTAACCCTCTCTATCGACAAAAGAGCAGCAATTTCAGGCAGTCAGGTCTACGAGTAAGTAAAGCCTTTGCCAGCTTCCATGATTACTACCAGTTTTAAGCAATCTTGTACCCTCCATCAGAGGGGAGCATAAGCTTCACTCCCTGCTCCTGAATTCATTCTTCTTGCTTGGAACTATGCACTGACACTTCTACCTAAGACTCAAGCTGTCATGTCTACATGTTTTCGTGTGGTTTAACACAAAACTGTTCATAAGATTTTCTCCCGAGTAACTTGTGCTCGCGTGTCCTCCTCGGGGCTTACTCACAACCATGTTTCTATGACAAATAAGACAATGCTCACGAGTCTTTCTCTCAGTGCAATTCTTCGTTACGGGTATTTTCTCAACCATCAATGTAGTGAAACGGACAAATAACTCAGGAGCCTCTCAGGAGTCCAACGAAGAGCAAGAATATTTACACGTGTCGATGGCTGGTGCCCTAAGGCTGGGTTGTTGCCGCAGCAAGCGGGTGCTCCGCCGAGCCGCCGAGGGCACCGCACCTCCCCCGCCAGGCCCCGGGGAGGGGCCCGCACGGCTCAGGCCCGGCCGGAGCCCGCGGCCGCACCCGATCCCGCTGCCAAGGCAGCATCCGGCCCCAACCGCCGGGCAGAGGCCGCGAGGGGGGCGGAGAGGAACAGGGGGCACCAGGTGTCACACGGCCTCGCTCCGGGAGCGGGCGCGGAGCCGAGCGGCCGTTGGGGGCGATGGTGGAGAGAAGGGCGGGTGGGCCGGTTCCAGCACGGCACAAAATGGTTCCCCCGGCCCTGGCGTGAGGCCGCCGGGGCAGGGCGGGCTCCGCAGGCGGAGCGGCCCGACCCGCAGCGGCCGCCGCGGGCGGTCCTTACTCACCGTCACGGCCGGGCCGCCGCGCAGGCCGGGTCCGGCCGCCCGCTCGCGCCGTCCACGCAACACAATGGCGGCAGCGCGAGACCGCCCGGGCCGCCAGGCGCGGCCACTCCCAGCTCTCGCGAGAGCTGCGGCAGCCGGACCGGCCCCGCGGAAGAGGCGCGGCGGGGGCGGAGGCGTGCGCGGCGCTTGAGGGCTGTGGGCGGGTAGCGCTGAGGCACGCGCGGAGCCGGGGCGAGAGCTGAAAAACTCTGATGGGAATGACAGGGTTCCTTTTTGTGAGCGGAGGAGTATCCCCAGAGACATCCGAATCGTCTTCCACGTTCAGCCTGAAAACTGCAACACGGTCTTTGAGTTTTCCGTGTCATATCCTCTTCCTTGCCTGAACCCTGTAAATGAATTCCCCCGTCTCTCGTGACCAGGTGCAGCAGGTTGTCCCTGAAGGACACGGCGAGGTGCGGATGTTGGACACAGCCCCCTCAACGGCAAAGCAACAGAATTGCCATTCATTTTAATTGCACTGAGGCCTTAGTTTTGTCCTCTTGAGAGTAACAGACATTGGCAGGCATTTTTGCTCGAGGGGAAGATGTTGCATGATGTAGGAAATCAGGAGATAATCTTCCCAAGTTCTTAAAATGCCAAGTCTTCGCATAATCAGAGAGATTTTAGATTAGCAATCCTAAACAAATGATGATTTCAGTGTCCCTGCCCACGAAAGAACACGGCAGAGACTTCACACTGTGCTTCTGAACCAGGCCCCGAAGAAGAGGCGTTATGTTATTACTAAGGAGTCCAGACTTGTATCACAGCAGTCATGAGTCTCTGTGTTTTACTCATCCAACATCCATCTGCCATCAGTCTGCAGCAGGGCTTTCCTGAATCCTGGCATCACAGTGAGTGCCATAGATCACACTTTGCAAGTCAGATAAAGGGGTGTGCAACAGTAGCAAGCTGGCTATTCTTTAAGGCAGGAAAAAAGGGCATTGGCGGGGCGGGGGGGGAGGGGAAAGGCGGGAAAGAAAAAAGAAAATTTAAAAGGGGAAGAAAACACAACCAGCCACCCTGGCACGGGACTATAAGACATACAAATTCAGTGTATCCATGCCTAATAGGTCTGACAGATCTGGGACACATGTAAGACCAGCCAGGCTGGTTAGAAACTAGACAGGTGGCACCCAAACTGTAGACAGTCCTATTGCGACGTTTAGCAATACCCTTGATTCTGTTTCCATTCACGCTTTTAAATGTTTGGATTGTGTTGCATTTTATTCACTTCCTCCCACAGAGAATTGCTGGGCAAAGTACTATTTAGTTGGAGACAAAGGTGAAGAGCTGGGAAGAGCTGTAAGCAGAGAGAGGAACAATTGAACATAAACTGACAGGGAGAGAAAGGCTGTTGGGTTTTTTTGCTGATGGGCACGTTGCCTTTCACCATCATGCCAAGAGCAATGTTTATTGGGCTTGGGAAAATCTTGTCTATAGCACCCAGAAGCAGGCCTACTGGCCCAGACAATACCATTTATTTGGCATAACTGTCTCCAGGGAAGGAGGACAGCTAGAATGGCTTCATTAATGATTCCAGCAGTAGCAGCTGCTCTTTTTCCTGGCTAGCAAACAAGAGCACTTTTAAAAAGAGTTAGGTCTACAACAAAGTCAATCCCTAAAGGAGTCATTCTGTGTTTCAGTCATGCACAAATCAAGTGTTATTCACAGATCTAGTAAAATGCCTGTGTAAATGTGGAGGATGAAGTGTACGGCCTTCCCTGCAGCCAGGATAGATCACAGCCACCACTAATCAAGGGCATTATGCTTTGTCTTGTTAAAAGCAAGTTAGAAGGTAAGTGGGAAAAGACCCATCCAATAAAAAACTTCAGAGGTCTTCAATTCAGTCTTGCTATCATCAGAAGAGGATTTACTGGGAATGCTAAGATGTTATACCATTCACTACATTAGCCCTGTCCAATGCAATGCACAAGTTGTATTACTTGAGGGTCAATGCAATAACCTTTTATTAACAATCTATGAGCTCTATGAGCCATTTTTTAGCTCATAGAAAAAAGGAGTTGGACTATCACCTGAGTTCATGAGCTTGCTTTTTTGTTGTTGTTGTTTTAGTCTGCATAATGGATCAAAGATCTACCCTGTAACAACTAGTTTAATTACAAATATACAAAATCAGGAAAGGTTAAATACTACAACGTTGCACAAAGACTTCTCTACATTGTGAATCATTGCTAAAATGGCACCACCTAACGAACCTGGATATGATTTGGGTTTTGTCTCAAGGAAAATAATCTAGTATTGGATGCTAGTGGCTGAAGTCACAAATCCTGTGTAACAGTGTGCTCGTAAATGGCAAAGCAGTAGTTTTGAGTACATCTGCTTTATCATGTTCTTTAACCATATCAATGATATGGAAACAGGCAGATTTAAATAGCATAATTATTAATAGAGTTACTATCCTTAACTGTCCATTCTTACACCTCTTCACAAAAAGGGATTCACAAAAGCTGTTTTTCCACAAATGGCTGAACTTTTTGTAGTGTCTGTTCTTAACTTCAATAGGTCATAGTCTGAAATTTTAAGATTATCAGAAATTGGTGTTGTCTAGTTGAATAGTTTTTAATTATCCCTATTAGGAAGACATTCTTCAGTAAAATTCACATTTAATAACCATTTGGAGATAGACAGTTTCCAAAAACATTTTGTTAAATTTGTGACCAAACTGCAAGCATCTTATTTGAGAGCACTTTTTTTTTTTTAAATGCAATTTAGACTGCACCTTGAATATTCATTTGTTATGAAGGATTTCAGGCAATATCCTAAGAATCTTAACCCTCTTCTTTCAGAGAGAAAAGACAGCAAAAAGGTCTCAAATCTAGAAAATGGTTTCTGATATGGCATGTTATGACACAGATGATCCCAAATATTACAGTAACCTTTTCTGAAGCTGACAGAGGCAGGAAGAAGACCTCCGTGAATAGCAGCCATTTTGTCCTAGAAAAAGGAAAATGCATCCTTGAGACAAAAGTCCATTTATTCAACATTCACTATGAAATACAGTTTTTGAAACACACCACCTGCCGTGAGTGTGTGGCTTAGACAGCAGGAAAGGAATAGGTTGAAGAACTTGCAGACAAGACTAAAACCAAGGCCATCTCAAATCATCCTTTTAATGTGTTTTTTTCTGCACTGAAGTGTTACTTTAGGTTATATGTGGACTTGTTCTTTTTACTGTGTCAGCTAGAACAAGTACTAAGATGATAGTCCCTGTGGTTGACACTATACACATTCCTGGGGCTGTCTTTAATGAATGCCTTTTCTTCTTTCTGCAGGCTGTTATGTTGGGCACTGGACAGGCTCCTCAGAGCAGTGGTCACGGCCCCAAGGCTGCCAGAGTTCCAGGAGCATTTGGACAATGCTCTCAGGCAGAGGGTAGGATTGCTGGGGTGTCTGTGCAGGGCTAGGAGTTGGACTTGATGATCTTGATGGGTCTCTTCCAACTCAGGAGATTCTGTGGTTCTGTGTGTACTAGAGCTACTGAGCATGACACTAAATGTATTAAAGATTCCCTTGTTTCCAGCCTGCCAGGTGGGGTTGTGGGATTGCTCCTGGTTGACTTGCTGAACAGTAGGTCTGCACCATATAGGTTTTACAGAGGAGGGAAAACTGGGATGTGAAGAAACTCAGAGTTCATGTTCAACTGTCTATGGTAAACATTACATAAGAAAGATTTCTGGAAGTGGACAGTAAACTAGAAAGTTGTCCTCAGAAAATAAATCCAAATCACAGTTCATAGCTTAAACAAATCTGGTAAGTGTGGTGTCTGTAAAAGGTTCGTGGTCTCTATGCAAACTGTAAGACAAACAGCAGCGCTATATATAAAAAAACCAACAACAACAAGAAAAAAACCAAAACCACCAAAACATTGCAGAGACAAGAGAATTTAGAACTGATTAAGCCCTAATGAAACTACTGTAGTACTGACAGTGAGAAACATGGCATAACTCTTATAGAAATAATTTGTCAAAATATATAGATAGGCTTTACAATGCAGGCACTTTGAACATAGTCATTTTTTTAAGGCAAGGTTAAAATAATCGCTTTTAAATGTTTTGATATGGGAAATTAACTTAAAACCGAATTTTGATATGAGAAACTTTGAAATTAAAAGACTTTTTAATTTTACCAAAATCAAACTGAAATAGTTTTGGCCCATGTGGATCCCAGTTTTATGAGATAAAACACTTGGTGCACACCCATCTTTAAGAGGTTTCCCTCTTGTTGTTTTACCTTATAAATATATGCTTCCTTTTTAATATCCATCTAAATTGTCCAGTGTTCCTGATAATTATTTTTTTAAGCATAAATATATTTGCTTTATCTTGTTACCAATTTATTTTAATCAAGAAGCTTCTATGTGCCTTCTGAATCACATCTGTTCTTGCTTTCAAACAATGTAAAGTAGAAGACAATTAAACCACATTTACAGATTAATTTTTTAAGTATTACTATACCTCGGGTAGATGGACCAAGTGTACCTCTATCTTGTTTTGAAATTTTAAGTTTTGGCTAAACTTACATTATGTAAACTACAAAAATGTGTCTTTAAAATTACAGAAATCGTTAGAATTGTTAAAAATTAATCAGTTATGTTTTATAAAGTTGATGAGTTCTTTTTTTTTTTCTGTAATTACTGTTTCTGGAATTCTAATACGATAGAAAGTCTCAATGTTTTAAAATCTTTCTTTACTTCTTTTCCTCTTCCCATGTTCCAAGTCAGGAAGAGGGCTAAAGCTCTATGAGGCACAAAATTGTACTTCTAGTACTGTTTTATTCACCAGGGAGCTCTTACTGCTCATTTTAAATAACACTGACCAAAACGCTTCTGTTGGTTTGTTGTCTCAGAATACCTATATGCTCTTTCATTCATTTCTGTGCAATACCCAGTCTTCTAAATAGAGGCACATAAAGTTAAAACAAAAAATTACTCAGAACTTCAGCAGACATCTGAAACAACTACCTTTTCCCTTTCCAATAGCTTTTATGTTTAAAAAGGAAAAGCTAAATATTTGTATACCTTGTGAACAAATATCTGAATAAATAGGAAGAATTCTTCACCTTAAATCACATATCTGGGAAGATGGCTCTACTTTATTACTGCTGTGCACATACCCCTAAATAAATCTGAATCTTCCTGCTTGGAAGGACGGAACCTGGAATCTGAATCTCTGGTTAGTGACTGTCATGGTGACATACGGCTTTTTAATTTGAGGCAAGCTTATGTGAAATTTGGCAAGTCTGAAACCAATTAATTAGATTATTTCCTTTCTAATATTGTGCCCAAACCCATTGGGTGTCTCATATGCTGTGCCTTACATAAAAAGGGATTAGTTTTTGATCATATTACCTTGATCTGAAAAAGGGGGAATTTTTATGTGTTACTTTGTGTTCCAGCTAGTGAAGTACATCTAGCCCTTCTCAGGATGCATAAAGGAAGTGACAGCTGTTAATAACTTTCACTTCTTTTTATCTGTAGTCTCAAAGATCACTTTTTGTCCTCTCCTGCATGCCAGGATGGATGTGTGATCCAGAAAGATTCTAAAAGCCTTGACCCAGTGCCTGAGAAGTTGTGCACAGGGGAAAAGGATGGGAGGGTTACCCAGGATGGGACTGTGAGTTGCGACTGATGTGGCATGTTCCCACCCTCCAGATACCATTTGCTTGGGGATTTTTTGGTCAGAGCCTTAAGAGAAATACACAGTCCTTACAGAATACAGGCCCTATTGCTTTTTTGTGTTTCATTTAAAGGTCATATCCCAGTCACTCAGAGGGCTCTGCTTTTCATCGTGGAATCAGGATCTAAGATTCAGGAATAATGAAATGCAGGCTTCTCCTGTTTAACATGCATCTTAACTTTATAACTTTGGGTGGGTTGTTTTAGGGAAACAAGAATGGCTTTGTCTTTCACAGCCTCAAGTAGTTTATTTCCAGTTTGGTTTTTTTTTTTTCTTTTTCTCTTCATTTTAAATATCAAATACAATATAAAAGGCTTTCATTTAGATGCTTTGTACAATTTTTGACTTATGTAAATAATAAATTGGTTTTATCCAAACTGTACAGCCTAAATAACAAATATATAACATTCATAAGATAGAATAAGAAAACTTAGATCTTACATTTTAAATCAGATTCTTAGTATAGTTAAGTAGCACTTCTTAAACTTTTCATTCTTAGAGCTTGAGACTACTAACAAATCTAGTCCTTCCAAAAGTAGCCAAAGGAGATTTGGCCACAAGCTGTCAAAACAAGAAATTATCACAGCTAGAAGTATCTGCCTTCTTTGCATATGTTTGTTGAGAAGATAGGGATTTACGGAACTAAATAGTTAGTGAAACAACTGCATTTTTCAAACCACTATTCAAATTATTATTAACATAAAAACCTTTAGTGTTTTGACTGATGATTTAGCTGTGTTTGGCAGAAAGTCATAGAAAGAAAATGCATGGCAGACTATTAGCATGTTTACTTCTCATGAAAGATGTAAAGAATAAAAAAATTCTAAAAATACAACCAGTAACATTTTACTTCTAAAACAATGAAATGTGGGAGAAAAGGCTTTTACAATGGGAGCGGCTCTGAATAGCAGCTGGTACAGCCTATTTGGAAGACTTTTGTGTGAATCCTATCCTGAACAAAATGTGGAATTTAAGCTGTTGTTAAAGGCAGATAAAGGTCAGAGATCATGATCTCCAGTGACAATTGCAGTATTCCCAACTTCTTTTATGTACAGGAGGCACGTGCAATGCAAGAAAGTAGACAAATCACTGCAAAATAAGGTTTTCTTGGCAACAGAGAAGCATTTACTGCTTCTAACAAAGATCAACATACAAATGGGTTTGAAATTCAGAACTTGATTTTTGCCTTTCCTAGGCAAGGGTCAGATACAGACAACTTTTGGAAAAGAACTGAGGAAAAGCATTTGTCTTACATCGGCCGGCCGGTAGGGAAAGGATATAATGTCATTTTTTCTAGGAAGTTGCCCCTTTGTCACTGGAGTACTTTCATATGAGTTCACACTTAGAATCTGTAAACTTAATTTTTAGTTATAAGCATTTACAGAATCTGTAGTCCATACATATTAACATGGCATGACATGTCATGTCCTGTGACGCTCTGTGGTATGGAGTATCCATTTGGCCAGTTCAGATCCGCTGTCCTGGATGTGCTTCTCCCCAGGTTCTTGTGCGCCTCCTTGCTGACAGAGCACGGGAAACGGAAAGTCCTTGACTTAGGATGAGCACTGCTGAGCAATAAACAAAAGCATCACAACATCAACATTATTCTCATACTGAATCCAAAACACAGCACTCACTGGACCAGCTGCTGAGAAGAAAATGAACTCTGTCCAGGTTAAACCAGGACACCTGTGCAGACACCGACATCTCTTCAGATTCCAGTGAAAACTAATATTGCATCTAGTATCTGCTAGTGGTGTGATTACTGATGTCTTGGAAGTGGTTCTGCAGACTTCACTCAAGTAAATAAGCTTTGTGTATGTAACTGACTAATATTAAACTTATCCTTACAAATATTACAGACGTCCTCTATAACACAGCCTGTGACATCCTTTCTTAGCTCTCTAGACTGACTATCAAGCAACAGCCAAACAAGGTAACAAGGGTTAGCATACTCATAAGTCTTTGTAATACAAGATGCTAAAAGAAGCAAAAAATAAAATTGATGTGAAGATACTGGCTGCACCAGCACTGTGTTCCCAAGTTTGCAATAGGAACTTGGGCTTGGACACCACTGACACATATTAAAATGTATGCTTCATAATTTATTGAAAGCATAGTTTTCTCTGGAAACAATTTGGAGATCTCTGTTTTCAGTGGTTTGGAAATGTAGCTTTGTTTTTACTCGCTGATTACCTCGAGATGTACCACTCTTCTGGACTAACCACAGTAATTTTTTCATTTTGAAAATACTGAGAAGCCTACAGTCAGGTTGGTTGTATAATGTATACTGCATTTCTCGTTCCCAGTAAGACCCGTGCAAAACTAGAAAGCACTTTAATTTCCTTTATTTAAGTGTACATACTCCTAATGCTTTTGTATAAAGGCACCAAATCTTAGTTCTAATTAATAGCCATCTAATTTACTTATGAAAAACAAAAAGAATGGATGGACATTTTAAAACAAGGATATAGTACTCAGCCAAAAAGTTTCAAATAGAATGGACTATTTTGTTGGAAAGAAACCTACAACAATCGTGACTTCTCAAGGGCTGACCAAAAGGCGAAGTTTGTTATTAAGGTCATTGCCCAAATGTCTCTTCAATATTTGGGACATCACCTCCTTCTCCAGGAGGGGAGTTCCAGCATTGGACCACCCTCCTGGTAAAGAAATGTTCCCTCATGTCTAGTCTGAACCTCTCCTGGTGCAGCTTTGAGCCATTCCCATGTGTCCTGTCCCTGGATCCAGGGAGAAGAGTGCACCACCTGCCTCTCCATGTCCACTGCTCAGGAATTGCTAAAAAGCCCAGAGATCACCTCTCAGCCGCCTTCTCCCCTAACCAGACAGGCCCAGATCCCTCAGCTGCTCCCAGGACGTGCCTTCCAGCCCCTCACCAGCTTGGCTACCTCCTCCAGCGGCATCTGAGGACCTTCATGTCATTCCCCAATGCCGGGGCTGCACGTGGGGCTGACGGTGAGGCCGCACCAATGCTGAGCTCAGAGAGACCATCTCCTTTCGTGATCATCTGGCTCCTGCTGAGCTGCTGCCAACCAGCATCCCCGGGCTGGGAATTGGAAGTATAACAGCCATTGATGCTCCTATACAAGAAGTAAATGAAGAAAACAAATGCAAATACTCAGTCGGAAACTCAGAAAGAGATCATTTAGGCTAAACATAGGACTGCCAGATCATTCTCAAATAATTGGATGTATAGGAGGAGTTTGCTACATAATACAAGAACTGCATTTCTTTGTGGTCAACTGACCCTTGCCTAGGAGAGGTAAAAATCAAGTTCAATCTCCTTCTAGGAAAACTCTCCCTATCTTTTATGAAATGTCCTTACATTACACTATTGGCTAGGCTGTGTATGTGAGAAAATAAGGAAGGTGGGGTCCTAGCATTGCAAGTTGTTATGTAGGAAAAGGTTAAAAATAATTCAATATTCACGAAACCAGGAAATAAGATTATTTCTTTTAAAACATCATTGCCTTTACTACTAATAATCAGACATATTCACATATGAAAAATTTTTGTTTGTTTTCACAGAAAAGATAACTGGATGAAAAGATATCTTTTCCCTGGATGAAAAGATAACTTTTATGTATAGATTTTCACAACCAAGACATTATTTAAAAATTAAGGATCTATTTGGAATGTTAATGAGCATAAATGAAGGCCTCATCCAAAATCCAGATAGAAAAATTGTTTGAAATCACACTTTTCTTTTGCTGATCTATTATATTTTCTTCCCTAAGACTTATAGTTTTCCATGGAACATATTTCTCTTGCCTTATTGATGCTTCATATGTGATCCGTCATGTTTTAGCCAATGCCTTCTTTCTTTCATATTATCTGTAGCATGAAGCACACGTAAACTAAAATAACCCATTGGATATTTTTGAGATAACTGCTGCTCTAATATAGAAGGAAAATCAAAGACGGTCTTAAACCCCAATATCAGGCAAAGTCGTGAGGAAACAGCACAGGAGACAATGAGAGCATATTTCTCCATTGGATGGACAGTGGTCTCAGCAAACGGCCATCATATATTTAGAGGGCGAATTTTAATCCTTAGGTACAGGAGACCAATGTAAAAATTGTTGAGATGCAAGTGCGTAAGGCCTTGATGATCCTTGAGGGCCGCTTCCAATTCAGAATATTCTGTGACTCTGTGATTCAGTGCAAGACTCGGGGTACGCTCGAAGGCAAATCGAGGCTGTATCTCGGCAATCCACCCGGTG
This sequence comes from Picathartes gymnocephalus, assembly GCA_013390045.1. NCBI lineage: Eukaryota > Metazoa > Chordata > Aves > Passeriformes > Picathartidae > Picathartes > Picathartes gymnocephalus. The sequence continues at coordinate 38,997 of WEKY01011622.1, forward strand.
GCGCCCGCCTCTCCAGGGCCCAGGCCCGCATGTCGCAGTTGTAAATCATTTTGACTCCTGAGGATGAAAATATCTAAATATCTGTAAAATATCTACTGTTTTATCAAAATACTGAAAAGGCGGTTTAAATAAAATGCTTTTAGCCTTAACTTGAATTTTCAAGCCTAACAATAAGAAGAATTTAGCCAGAACCAAATACAGAGCCAACTCCAGAACTCGATGGAAATGGTGAGTTTCAGACCAGCAGGTGGGGCTGGAAACAATCCTGTGGAGGTGGCATTTATCAGTTAACCTCTGCAGCTATACACTGCCAAGATGTTATGTACAAAAACTAAAGAAAGCAATAGTACATTAACAAAACAGAAAAAAGGCTTTCACAATATTTTATTTACTTTAAAATATCCATATGTAGGTAGAAACAGGTTTCTGAAACATACTCCAGGCTCAATTCCTCTATTGTATAATCACATCACATGAGTTTTTTTCCCTTTTTCTATCTCAGTACCCATTTTCCTCACTGATGCAGCACGGGTTCTTTTCCCCTTGCTGTAACTGTTTATTAGCATCACTTGACACAGTAGCACTGACTGGTGAAATCAGAATCAGACACCTTGGGCTGCAGTAACAACTGATTTTGATGTATCCCACGACACTGTTTCTCCATTCTCTTGTGAGGAAAGCTGTTCACACGAGTAGCTCTTCCTCTGGAAAGCTACACATTGAAGCAATTTTATAACTGACTTACTGTTGATTAACTGATTCCCAGTGATGTACAAAGAGGGGAAAGTCCGCACTGGAAAACAAACTATATCACCCCAATACTAATACTCTCAAACTGCTTTTAAATACCCTTTGAGAAACTGCTTTGTTGCAAGCCATTATGCTGCTTTATTATGTAATTTGTGCATGCTTTTTGGTAGTTATATGAGAAAGACAAGGTCACGTATTACATCACTGAAACAGCTGAGGGTATATACTGAGGATAAGTTAATGTCTTTAATTTTTGACAATATCCATGGCATCTGCATCTTCCAATAAATTTACTACTTTTCTTTGTATCCCTTGCTAATAAGGCTCTCATCCATGTAAATGCATGCAAAATCACCAATTTTGCCTTGTTTATATGCCATTATTAATGTTCTTTTCATAAAATATTAGAGCCTTTCTATTCAGTTACAGTCATAAAGGTTGATGTCACTTCATGGCTTCTGAGTCTCAATCAATGAAGAACTGGTCAGCTTCGAAACCAGTCATGGATTTTTTAACTGTCTCCTGCTTCTTCTTCAAGATCATCTGTCTTCAGGCTATAGCAAGAATTTAGCATTTTGATGAACAAGTAATATTGTCTGGAATTTAAATAACGTAGATTCAGTAAGAAAAATTTTTACATTTGAGGAAAAGTGGATTGAATTATGGATTATTGCTTATCTGTGAAGTTAAAATCCCAGATTTTGACTCTAGCTCTGGAGAGCAAAACAAAGGTCTCACAAAAAGAAAGCTTTTACCTTACATTTTTTATAACATAACTTAGCCTGCTTCTATTTATTGTGCAGAATTAAAATATTCTTATGCTAATATATTTAGATTCCTGTGATTACATCTCGCACAATTAAATTTAGAATGTGTTTTGTTTGGAAGGTGTCATACATATAGCCTCTGCATTATTGTCACTTCATAAGATAAAAAACAAATATAGTAAGAAATACTTATAATTTCTCATAATTTAAGGCACATTCATGGCATTAGTTAAATAACTTAGTATCTTAGCTATCAAAACTATAGGTTCTTTTGTTTACCTCAGTAAATAAGCATGACTGCCAGTTTCATATGAGGAAATAATGCAGAGAAAAGCAAACACATAATTTTAGTTCCATCACCAAGTCCTATGAATTGCAAGTGAGAGGTGAAAACGAATGCAGTGTACTCCTTTAAAATCATCAGTCTGCATTCCTCATTACCAGTTATAACATAACTGGTTACAGGTAATGTTTATTTTATGATAAAGAGGCATTCAAACAATTATCCAAAACAAATATATGCAATTAACATTGATTATGTTCCTGAATCCAAATAGTGGGAGGGAAGGAAGGAAGGAAGGAAGAAAGGAAGGAAGGAGGGAAGGAAGGAAGGAGGGAAGGAGGGAGGGAAGGGAGGAAGGGAGGAAGGGAGGAAGGGAGGAAGGGAGGAAGGGAGGCCACAGATAACCAGATTAGAACTGAGTCTGCATATTACACCTTCTCAGCATTTCTGCTACATCTCATTTAGACAACAGTTCTAGACTTTTAAAAGGTCGGCGCCATCTGAAGATTCACACGGGATTTTTCAAGTCTGGATAAAATTGATGTTCAAAGCCTTGGGCTCACTGGTGCCTATTTACCTGGCACAATATTAAGTGCTTTATAAGGATCCAAATTGCTGGGTTTAGCCTCAGACTAAAATAAAGGTTCAATTATGCCTCTCCAAAGATTTGTTTACTAATAAGTTTGGTGCTTTTCGCAGTGACTTTTCATCAGATGGGTAGTTATTACCCTGGTCTGAGATATTAGTGACATTGGTGGAGCTTTCTCTGCTCACCTTCATTCACGTGCTAACACATGGCAGTATTGTTGATAGAGCATTTGGAAAAAAGTCCTGCACTGTGAGCTAAGTCTGCTGCCTCTAGAAAAAAATGACAAGGGGAAAAAATAACCACTAACACCATAGTTTATTTAATCACAGTCTGCTTATTCTATCCAACTTCCGTTGCACATCTCTTTCCGAAATCAGTAAAATTGTTTTCTGTGTTCTTTGCTTCCTCTATGTGGTATATACATATTGATTGTTTTGGGAGTCCTCCAAATACAAAGTAGGGTAGCTTGTTTAACACTATACTAGACCAACTATTTATTTTACTTTTTGCCTACTTTTGCCAAATAAATGCTTCTCTCCACTGGTACTTTCTAATGAGGAAAAGAAGTAACCTGTTAGAGCCAACAAATCAAGACTCAGGAGAAACCATCAGAATTGTCAAAGTAAAAAGAATAAACATGAGAAATTTGTGTCTTTATCACATGGAAACAAAGCTAATGGAAGGAAGTATAGGAATTATGCAAAAAAAATGGAAAAAAGAGTCTCATTATTTTGAGGAAAATGCCTCCATTTTGTACTAAAAATATTGCATTAAAAATTATAGCAATCTTAGTATCTTATCCAATGATTTGCAATAAAAAAATAGCAATATATACACATCCTTGGAGGAGCGTGCAGTTGTCTGTATGCATCCATTAAGGACAGCAAAGCAGCTAGTACCACACTGCTGGGAAACACGCAAATGCCAGGAGTCAGCAGCCCGTCTTCTTGCCAATTACCTACCTAAAATGAAACCTTTCTGAAACTATTTACTGCACGTGACAATTGTTTCCTTTGTCTAGATGATTGCTAAAAGAGTTTTACACCTGAGTCTCGCATAAAGTCAATTTACCTGCTTAGTTTTACGTAGTAAGCCAGTCTGTTAGTTTGAGTGCATTGTATTAAAGTACACCTTGATGAGCTTCTGCTCCTGCCAAGGAAATTGAAACTTCAAGTGAAGATCAGAGAAAATCTTTTAAAAATTATTTGAAACAAGTTCTGGTAAGATATTTCTTTTCATAGTCCTAAGTAATTTTTCCCCCCACAACATGCCTCTGTTTATATTGGGAATGATCTTTTGCAGGTATCAAAAACTCATAGCTCTCAAAAATACCCGTGTGTTTCTGCCTGCCTTCTTCCTTCATCCTTGCACACATCTGCCTCCTGCTGCCTTTCCAGTAAGGTTTACTTTCAACCTCTGCCATTCCTGGTTGTCACCCCTCTTTGACTTGAAAAAGACAGGAATAATTATATAAGCCATTCACCGATTACTTTTTTCCTTTATACTTACATGTCTAATGTTAACATTTAGCATACATAAATTCCAGTGTTTTGTTACAGACTTCTTGCAAAATCCTAGCAGTGGATGTGCCCAGGTCTGATGGACAGACAGACTCTGATGGAGGCGTGTTCTGAAAAGGGGCAACTGTTCATCTCTGCTTATCCTGTATATGGAGCCACTGACCCCTGCAGAGGTGACAGTACTGGCACCAGAATGGTTGAGAGACATAATTCTATCGTGCATTCCCAAGAAATGCGGCTCATACAAATGCCCTGCCAGTCCCATTGTTTACTGTCTTGACCAATTTCAACCCGTTTTGAAAGACAGATAGGAATCTGTGTTCCTGCAAGTTTTCTGAAAATCAGTGGCTGTGCAAAGGCGAATGCCGAAATAATAGTAGCCATTTGAGTGATAAACCCAGGGTGTGTTGGAGTGGAGATTACCAGATCTGAGCCTGAACAGACAGAGAGAGAAGTTGCTTATTGTGACAGAGATGCTAACTGGAGATCCTGAGTGAGCAGTAAAAGCAGACAGCAAGAAAATTTGTTGGAGGTCTCATTTGGTGGCTGTATCTTTCCAGGCATGAAGGAGAGTAATAAGAATTAATACCTTGAGTGAAGAAAATAATGCAGGATGCCTGTGCTGTATATTCTAGTTGGAACAAACCTCCTGGGCAGCCAACTCTCATGGATTTACATTAGCATAACACATGTTGTTTCCAGTCCTGGAAAGGACACCAAAGGGATCATGGCGTAAACAGGACTATTGTGATAAAAGAGGAGTCAAAGGACAAAACCCCATAGAAATAATGCCTTCCTGATTGTTCTTTTCACTGAAAACTTGCTTTTGTGCAAGCATAAATATTCAAATTTCTTTTAATGACATCAATAAAAACAAATTAAAATAGCTCTATGGCTAGTGGAACTAGCAAAGCCTAGTTTCTTTTCCCTCTCCAGAATTACAGCTTTTGCTGTAGTTAACAGAAGGTTAATAGGAGATAGGGCATAGAACCAATGCATGGGCTATTACATAGTTTTTAGACTAAAATATTTACTTTTTAGTTCAGTTTCCTTGAACAAGTTGGACTTTTAAATAAGAATTAAGCTTATGAAAGACCAAATGTTTAATTTAGAGACAAAATTACTCCTGAAATTAGTGACAAAATAAAATAGATTCAGTACCTTTTCACAGAATGAGGACTTGGAGAAAATAGTTTTGATTTAATTTGTCACGCTTACAAAGCAACAGTAATGAAAATGACCTTTGGATTGAGATGTGTAAGTAAAATCATTCTGCCAAAAATGCCAGCATTCTGAGAACAGGAATTTTTAATGAAACACCTCTCTAGTCATGGGTCTCAAATTACTGCTGTGTAATTGTAGCAAGGGCAATACAGATCAGATTACAAGGAGATAGTTTAAATAAATCTTCCCGTGTTTGTTATTTCACGTGTTTGTTATTGCATTGACTGTTAATCAATTGCTCTGTTGGAAAGCAACTGAAGTCAAAATACAAAGCCAGATTATCATAGTTGCTTGTGTGTGCAAAATGAAGAAGGACATCAAGCTTCTACTTCTTGTATGGTAATAATGTACACACTATTAAGGCACATGAGGATTTTACCAATTCAGAGACAAGAAGTAGGCTCTAAGTAATGATGTTTTTTACAGGTGAAAATTATCTGGAATGAGAGCAGACATGAATTTAAACCAGTTCTTTCTAATATGGTCATTAGGCCATATATGAGACCATGTTTATGTGACAGTTGTTTCTGGAATAAGTAGTCCTGATTTGGACTTATATGGATTTATATGTAATAGGAATGATTTTATCAGTTTTCATATGTGGCATATTAAAATATGCACTTGTCAACTTTGCTTGACTAGTTCAGATGCTCAGGTCAAGCACCTGTGTTTGATGAAGATCTTTGCTCAGAAAACAGCTCTGAATTTCTGTGAATTGAAGTTGGTGAATACCCTATACTTTTAGAAAACAGGTGGTCAAACTGCATATTTAGGTAATGAAGTTTAATTACTGAACCTTCAATTTAATAATAGAAAACATTTCATGTCAGAGGTTGAGACAGAAAGCCTGCTTTCCTGTGTGGTTTTAATTTTCCTTAACTTCAAGACCAACAACTCAATATTTCATTCATTCTGTGGTCCAGCTTCTCCAGCAACTAGCTCAGGAATTGAATAGACAACTGCCTCCTTTGTCTAGTGCCCTAATACCCCACCAAACTACAGTAGAATAATAAGCTCATGAGAACAAAGAGGCCAAACTGATGTCACACATGAGCTTTAGTCCTGTTGATTCTTAGCTCAGAGAGCTTGTCTGTGCAGTCTTGAAAATATTTTTTTTGTTACAATAGTAAAATGTAAGGCCCATAAAGTAGTACAGAATTATTTCTATAATATGTTAATTTTCAGTCCTTAGGCCTGCTCAGCTTCATGGATGACTGACGTTTAATTAGCTGTCAACTCTGTAGTCCCTTTCAGAAAGATGAATCTTAGATTTTTGTCTATTCAGTTTTCTGAAAAGTTTAAACCGATAGAATACGAATCAAAGTTGTCAATTATCCCTGCTCCCCTCCAAAAGTCTGTTCTTTCTTTCTTGTTTTATAGCTGCCACCCAGAATTTAGGCAGACAGATGCCTCTTTCTTGGCCATCCAAATCTCTACTGCCCTGGAGTGTTATTAGACATACCCATCAATATGTAGTTGTCTTTTGTGATGAAGCTCTTGTGCACATAAGCAACCCCAGTACTGTCCTCTGGTGTGGATTTTCAAACATTCACAAAAGAGGGATATCTGAAATTTTGAGTGGCTGCACTTACTATTCTGCATACACCTTAATACTCATAGGAATGAGATGATCTTTCACGCAAACCATTCTATGATTCCATATAAATGAAACTGCAGAATGTGATGGCAGTTCAAACGGATCAGATTAAAGGGGATCTCATGAACACCAATTCATGTCCATGCAAATTAAGAATATATGGGCAGGTGTGGAAGATTTAATTTCCAGGGCTGACTGCATCAAGCCAAACTTTCAAGACCTAAGTTGTTTAGTGCACCAGTTGTGCTGGGCTTTCAACTTAGTCCTAGTTGAAATACAACTAATATTTGGACTTGAGAACAAAAAGCCTTATTTCTCAACTTCCTCAAATTGTGTAGGAAGCTAAGGGGCTAGGCCCAGGAACCTGCAGCCCCACCCCCCTGCCCCAACTTTTTTTGGTTCCATATACTTCAGTGCACATAGAAGGCAGACAAGAAATCTATAGATGCTGGTGACTGCAAGAGAGGAGATCAAGGTTAAGTCTCAGACAACTGTAGAAGTAACTTAATAGCTAATAGTAAATAACTCTGGTGTGCTTATGGAACTCACACTTTTATGAAAGGACCTGGTAACAGCCAATAAAATTAATACTATTCAGCAGAAGTAGGGCAAAGATCAAAACTCAGATTACTTTTGTCAATTCATTTGGCTTGAGACAAATTGGTGGAAGTTAGGGTGGCTCAGAGAATGGAACTAATATATTTGATGCAGGGGGAAATAAAACCCCATATTTTTAACTGAACTCTTTGGTAGAGTGAATGGAAAAATATTAGTAAAAAATAATGCATAGCTCAAGGTCTAACAGCAGAAGCATGTACTTTTGTACTTTCTATGACAGAAAATTAATGCTTGGTAAGAATGGCTTCACAAGTTCAGTGAACCTTTAGTAAACACCTTTTCTTAATAAATGCCCATGAAGGAAAAGACAGACTATTGAGGACTTTGCTTAATGATAGGTTTCAAATATAACTATGGGAATTCTTTGCTAGCAGTTTCCTTGACATCATCTAGATCTCTTGACTGAAGAACTATAATGATACTATTTAGTTACCTCTTCAAGTTGTTTGAGACTTACCTCGATCTTGCCTCTTGCAGTCATCTATAGATTTCCTCTCTGCCTTCTATGTACGCTGAAGTATAAATGAGATCCTTTCAGGTTAGTCTGCAATGGAAAATTGTCTGTTGTTGGCAGTTTGTTCTTACTCTTAAACAATGTTCAGCACCGGACAATCTTGTTGAACTGCCTCTACCAGCACTGATTTTTGAGAGCAGATAGTACATCTAGTAGAGATCAAGTATTTTTAATAATTCTTTGCTAATTCCAGCTTTTTCATAGTGCTTTCACAAAACACAGCCTTTTAAGAAGCAAGTACACCTATCTACCTTCCTTGAAAAAGACTCCTTACCAGTGAAGTAGGTGAGAAAATTTAATTATGCAATAAACCACTCCAGTTGAGCATGAGGTCAACCTCCAGTCAAACTCGTATGAGCAAAATTCAACTTCAAGCAGAGATACAGTTTAATAACCAAGATGGGACTGGGACCCAAGTCCTTCAGTCACTCTCTAGCTAGTCTGGCAGAGGGAGTACAAACTCCAAAAGGCAGGGTCTGCTCGGTCTGGGGCCACCTGTCCAAGCTGCCTTGCTGTGCAACTGGGTTGTGAGGCCACGGCTGCCCTCAGAGCCAGGCCCCAGCGCAGGCCATTTCCGCTCACCTGCAGGCCGGGCGCCAGTGCAGGCCATAACTGCAAGCCATCGTGCTTCCCTCACCGCCCCGATGCGGCCACGGCGGCCCGAGGGCGTGCGGAACGGCGCCGGGGAGCCGAGGCGCTCGGCCGGCCGGCTCTGGGTCCCCTCAGGGCGCCGGGCAGTGACACTCCCGCCGCGCTGCCCCAGCCGGCAGCGGCCTGGCCCTCAGAGCCGCGAGCGCGAGAGCAGAGTGCGCAGCAGGGGGCCGCTCCGGGCTCGGCGGGATGGAAGCGCGGAGGCGCTCTCTGGTGTGCTGCTTCTCCTCTGAGGTGTAACACCGTGAACACCCAGGTCGGCTTCGATGTGGGCGCTGTCTTCAACAGATGGAAATTACAGCCACAGCTGAATATGGGCCTAGGGCCATTAATATGGTAAAGTCAGAGAAAAGATGCAGGGTCTTGTCATTAACTCTAGAGGTATTCCACTATTATTTTTTAAATAGCTGTTTAAAGTTTTTCCTAAACTGCTAGAGTACTACAGAAAATGAGATTGAATTAAGTGTATATAGCCTGCTAAAAATACTGGGAAAAGTATGGAGGTTATTTTTAACTCTTGCACTTCATGAACATATGCAATCTTTTATGAGATGCATAAAATGCAGCTGTATTTATATCTGCTGAGTATGAGTTAATGTAGACATTCAAGACTAGACACTTGGAATGTTTTGGGTTTTTTTTTTTTTACTTCTCTGTTTATGTTAAAACATAATGACACAAGAAGCATCGAAGCAGTCTTTATTGATTTCTATGATCAAAATGTGTTCAAAAACCTGAATATTTAGAAGCTAAAATTTGGAATGACATACTTAATTTGAGAATACTACCTATAATAGTCATAAAAAGTTGAAACATGATACACCTTTCCCACTTACGGTAATTCTTATGAGCTTTCACAGAAGCTCAAATTAGTAGTTTTACCATGCCAGGAACTGATTTAGGCAAGGCTTTGTTATGGAGATCTCTGTAGTGGATAGTAATGAATTTATGCGTTTTTAACTTTTGACAAAGGAAGTTAATATAATCTGGAGGGAGAGAAGGGAAAAGGTACAGGAAAGGCCAAGACTGTGGAAGTTTTGTGTTATCAATATATATATGCCAGCTTTCCACTATTCCAGTTACATTAAGTAGCTTTTTGTTACCTTTTTTTTTTGGCCTAAGATATCCCCAAATACATAACAATAAATGTAGGGTGTTTAGAATTTTCAGTAGTATGGAAAAGGTCCATTTCATGCTTGCTTTCCTGCAAAGAAATGTTAGTTACCTAAGTACAAAACAGTATAAAATTTCCATACTACGTGTTGCAGTCTTTTCAGAAACACTTTTTTAAAGTATTCAGGTTCTGATAGTTGCAATAATAATCTCTAGATCCATAGTTCAGCACTCTGTAGTCCTGAAAGAAGCCTGATCTTGATTTGGGTTATGTTGTGACATGTGTGCTGATAATGTTCTGTGGGTTCTAAGACAGTGCAAATAGATGTGACATCAAAGGGATGATGCAGAAAATGTGCTCAGATTAAGAAATAATGGATTAGCAAGAGATTCTGAAGACATGGTGATAGGATAAACAGTTGGTTTTTTTAAAATGGCAATAATATTGCACTCAGGAATATTACTTCTGAACTCTCTGACAAATTGTATTATCATAAATTCCTAGAAAACCGTCAGTTTATGGAATATCTCTTTATCAACATATACAACTAATCTTGGTACAAAACTATTTCTAAAAAGCTTTTTTCTAATGTTTGCAAGGTGGAAGTTCACAGGATTTAGCATCACAAGCTTATGATTTCAGCTCTTAGTTCTGTCTACCTCAATCCTTGTCCATAAAAAGGACATAATCATTAGTATTTTTTAAATTTAAGAGTTACTGTTCATAAGGCAATGAAGAAAGAGCAAGTGAATGTAACTTTTAAGGGCCTTTGTATATTTTAGTTTTCAATATAGCTCTCACCTAGAATAGCATTTATGATCTTGAGGGGGAAATTAAATATACTAATGGGTTGATTCTGTTATGCTAATGACATTCTTGGACATTAGACCCTTGTCCTCTATATTTCCTTCAATTAGTGGTATTGTTGTGAAAGTCATTATCTCAATGGCTGAAGAGAAGTGTCAGTGCATTTATCCTCCAGCTTAGCTTTTTTGCAGTAATCCTTGCTCTGTTTTACTTATTTTCTGGTTTATGAATGAATCACCAAGGTCTTAAAATACAGAAATGTGTTTATGATGTCTTTAGCAACGTGGTAAACACAATAAAGATAGACTAAGAGAAGTGCTAGAAGCTGAAGAATCTGAACCATGTAAGCAAAGCCGGTTTCTGCCTTGAAACTATACATTTTGCAGGCATGAGAGCCCTTAATTAAATAAAACTTGAACAACTTGTGTCTCTTAAAAAAAAAAAAAAGAAAAAGCCAGAAACCCAACCACCCAATCAACCAAAAAATCTTCATTCTATCACAGTATTGGTGTTCTGCATTATTCTGTTTTAATATAAAAATCAGCTACACAATGTGTATAAATTTGATGTAGCTTTAAAGGTGGCCAACTGGATGGTATTTTATGGATAAAATTATTGGAAGTACACTAAAGGCAACATCATTAATAGCCTAAGTGCAACTTAAAAATGTATACACTGACAAAATAATTTGCCTCAGCTCTTTTTGGTGCATACAGCACGATATATGCAGTAGTAATATGCTGTGTTTTAAATTAAGTTCATGGACAATTAGCTAAGAATTGCTGAAATTTTTGCAAGACTTCTTAATCCTTGTGACCTGGCCAGGTTCCAAGTTGGCTAATTACATAAGATTATTTCCTGCTTAAATATAGTTTAATAAGAGATGCCATCACTTCCTGTCCTAAACTATTGTGTAGTCCCGTCTGCTATGTAACAGCTGCTGTGTTCCACCCTGAAAGAGTTTCTTTTCACTTCTGAGTGTAATTACTACAGATCTACACTAAATTTTGAGGTAGGCCTTTTTGCATCCTTGTGGTTAAAGAAGCAACAGGAAAAAAAACTCACACTACATCCTTTGGTCAGCGAAAGCTAACTGTAGTTTTGATCCAGAAGACAAGAGAACTTTGTAGGCATAAGAAAATTAACCAAGTTATTATGTAAGGTATTTTGTAGACTTATATAGGGAAGGAAAAATGTCAAATATGCCTAAAAAAGAAAAAGCATTCATTTTTTGGAAGAAGATAAAAATTAACTGAGTTTGCAAGTTAGTATTTCCTTGCTTTAGTTCTTCTAAGACACCTAGTGAAAAAATGATACAAAAGTAATCTCTGATTCTTTTGGTTTTTAGTATGTCTTTTGGTCACTTTAATTTGCAGAGATTTTGATAGAACAATGTGAACTGTCATGGTAATCAAAGATTTTCAGTACCTTATTGGCTAACATTGCTAACGGTGAGGTTGGTGCTTTTCCAGTCAAACAGAAAAATGTAACTTAAGCCTTTCCTAATGTAGGGCTAATTTATTGCCTGACTGTAACATTTAAAATGACCTTGTTTTCCATTAATTCCGAGGGTAAATATAACATCCTAGATATATGTCCCAAACAACTTGCAGTTGAAAGCACCCTTGTTCTTAAAATCCAACATTGGTTCTGAGTACGAGACAGAACCAGATATTTTAACTGTAAAGTTTAACAGGAATATTAGTACAGAAGGGACCTAGTGAAAAATGTCTTTTTATCTATTTTCAAAGGGTTAATATTTTAATTGTTTAGATTGAGCTGGCATTTCTCACTTTTAGAGATTTAATTGGTTAATGAAAAGACTATTTTTGATCGTAGACATGAAAGAGATGCTGGAGGAGCTATGGAAGGCAAGGTTGGGGTATGAGATGCTGCTAAAATGGGATTGGCAGAACAAATCATAGATTTCTCTATCTTTTAAGATGAGCAGAAGTATCCTTAAACAATTTATGAGTGAAGGGAAATAACGCATAGCTGCTTTCACCTCTCTCACAGTGAGATGTGTTGTAAGAAGAGTGCACTTTCTATGAAGTGTATTTGTTAAGTTGTCTGTAACATAAGCTGATACAGGAACTCCTTAGGAAAGATTTCTAGGCTTTTATAGAATGCATGAAGTCTAGATTCTTGCAGTCTAGGTTCTTTCCCATCCTTCAGAAGTTCTTATTTTGGTTCTTCAAATCTGTGTTTTCTGCAAACCAGTTATGGCTGCTCTGGGGATTTATTTAGTTCAGCACCTTTGCAAAACTTTAAAACAAAATGTACCTACATACTGATTTTCAGCAATTACACAGCATTTCTTAATGAAAGCAACTTAGTGGTGAACATATTGATCCAGTCGCAAAACTATTACATTCATTTTATACTTTTTATAAATTTATTTATGTTTTTAAAGATTCCTTGGCCTTTTGTACCTCGACCCTCATTCATTGTAGTCAAGTAGATACGCATTTGACCACTCCAGATGGCATCATAAAATCACATGTATAGGAGCATAAAGCCAGGAGTACTTAGGCATGTTAAATGGTATAAATAGCTGTCAGAGAGTGGTAGCAAAACCTCTGCAAATGCTGACAAGTAGCTGTGATGACAAGAAACCTCCTAAACACAGAGAAAATTCAGCAAAAAGGCTTTGCAATATTTTTGAATGTAATGTTTTTAAAAATAGATTGCACATCACAATTGAATGATATATGCAGGTTTTTATGGAAATCAACCTTCTAATTTTTTTATAAATAGTATTCATTAAATGCTAACTATTTCAGCCCTTCGTAAGGGGAAGGATTAGCCCTACTAGCCTTGTAAAAATGTTGTTATTTTTGATTAATGGTCTTTCTGCTGGTCCTTACCGTGTGGCCAATCTGTTTTAATATATTTCATGATAATAAAATGCATGCTTTGCAAACAGTGCACAGGACACCTGTTAACAGAAATATATATTTTCTAGTCCCTAGTGAATAGCACAGCCTTTTAAAATACTTTCAAAGATTTTTTGTTTGTTTAGATGTATAAGAAGGTCTGTCTAGAACAGATCCTGTCACAAGATTGGAGTTTGGAAATGCTGTGTGAGTTTTAACTTTAGTTAGCCCCATGAACAGCTGGATTGCTTATGATGAAGGGCTGTAAACCTGTGCTGCTAGCCTGTGAGTAGAGGTGCAGAAGAGAGAAACCTCTTAAACTGTCTGTGCCTTTGGAGAGATCATTACAGTGAACTCGACCTCTGTGGTCCCACAGGAGTTTTGGATTTGACTTTCCAGACATTTATGTATGGTATGTAAATGGCCGTTGTGACATCGGTGTAATTATTAAAATGTGAGGTTACATGTCTCTAAATGTGATGCTTATTTTATTCTGTTTTCTCCCAAGTCAGCAGTTAAGATTATGAATGCATTGGTGCGTGCGGCTAGTTAAAAAAAATATAATGATAGGGTCAAAAAACATGGCAGAAAATACTAAGGGAACTACAAAACTCTGGGATGGTGTATTTTTTTTAATGGTATTTGCGCTGGAAGCCTGAAAAGAATGCAAAGGCTAACTGTATTTGTAATTAATTCATCATGAAAAGGAAAAAGAAAAAAGAATCCTTTTTTTGTAGTATGTGCTGCAGTTTGAATTTGCATTTTTAAAAATTGAGAATTACTGCTTTCATACTGCCTGAGGGAGAACAGCCAAATTTGAAAGCTAGGGACCTTTCTGATGTAATAGTTAATCACTTTAAATGCATCAGTAGCATCCACTAACAACAGCTTCTGTTGAATAAGCATATTTAAACAAAGGAATTGTAATACATTTTTAAAACCTTAGTAAGTTTTGCAGTAGTAAAACTGGTTTGTTTGTGACTAGTAGAAAAACAGTAACTTTTTAAACATATATTGGTGTAGACTATAAAATACTATATAGCTACCTAAGACTATATTAAGTATTTGACCAAAAGCCAAATTAATATTCAGTACAATGAGAAAGATATTGTTCATATTTTGATGACAAATATAACCCAGTGGTGTAGATTTGGATAGTTGACTGAACTTTGTGAAGAGAAATATGTGCTGGAACCTGTGGTTCAGTGCTCACGTTGATTAAATTCTGTCCTGTTGAGCATTACAAAGATTACAAAGAAAACAAAGATTATATAACATTGTCCAAACATACACAATTTTTATTTGTCACAAGATACTATAATTCCTCCTAGTGGCAACAAAAAATTATATTTAGAATGGTTATTTGGAGAGGTTGTAATAATAATGCATACTAGAATTTTTTTTATATGTTACAAGCAGCAATATTAAATATGCTCCAATATGCACCAAACAGCCAGTAAATTTGATAGTGAATTACCTAAATCCATTGTTTCCCCTTACAAAATTCTGTTATCTCCTGAATGACAGTGTTGTTTTATTGCAAAATGTGTGAGCTTTTGATAGATAACATTCTGAGCAAAGCAGCTGTTTATTGTAGCTATACTAGTTCTTACCCTACACTTTTTTTAGACCATTATTAGTAAATTTTGAGGTTAGGGAGGTACTGACCCAATCAAACATGTACAGAGCTCAGACTCCGAGTTAATTAAATGTGGGTTAATACCACATTATAAGGAAATCATTGTCCTTATTACAGTTATTAGGTAGTTAGTCAAATTATAGCTTCAAAGGAATGCAGAGCATGGAGAATTTGGGACTAAATTATGCATTTGAACCTTAGGCCAGCTTTTACTGTTGAGACAGTTTGCTGCTAAAAGAAATTGTGTGTCATTGAAATTAAATGCCTTTCTGGGTATGGAAGCTTCCATTTTTAAATGAAGTTACTGAATGTGGTGTAGTGAAATGATTAAAATCTGTATTCCGGGAATGTGGTGGACAAAAAAAAAAAATCAATAAATGCTAGGAAACCTTTGCTGCTGGATGTGAATCCTTGGAATGAAATAGCCTGCTACAAAAATAATACTTAAAAACAGCACATTAATGTATTTAGCAAGAGTCTCACGAGACATCATCTTCACTAATTTTTAGCACAAATTTTACTGTGTAATGAGAAGCTTTCCTTTCTCATATCCGTATTAGGCAGTGTTTTTGCCCTTCCCCCAATGCTCCTGCACTGCAATCATTGTGCTTGCACTTATTATGTTACAAATGACCGAGGTAAGACTGACATTCTCATTGCATGCAAAAAGAGCTAGTCTGCCAGGCTTTTTTTTTTTTTTTCCTAATGAAGCAGCTTTGTGAAATCTCCCCATGTGTTAATACTAATGAAGATCCTCCAGCACAATTAAAATCGCAGCCAGTGGCTGAAGAGGAAACAGAAGACAATGGTATCTTTCCACATGAGCATATTTCTTTATGCATAGATCGACTTTATTTAGAAATATTGTTGATTTTTAAAATGTTTATATGTAGTATTTAATAAGGTTAACAAGCTGTACATATTCTTGAATTCTGCAAGTATGTTTTTACCAACTCATACTGAAATCACTTAGATTTTCTTCATTGCACTGTGGTTTAACTTTATAGTGTTATGGTTTGTAGGGAGCAGTCCTTTGGCTCTTGCAGTGTACTTTAACCCTGCTTGAGTCTGAGACTATGCCAAAGGAAAAAAAAAAAAAAAAAAAAAAAAGGAGGATACCATGTGTGTAGTGTGAAGGGTTAGTGTAGGGAAGCAAAGCCTTCAATTTTCCACGAATAACCTCTATGGGTTGTTTCAGGCAAGGCGAGAAGATTCGTATTTAAAAGATGTATTTTTAATTTTAATTCTTGTGTCAATAGCTGGTGACTGTTAATACTGTCCCTTGATTTTAATTTAATTCCGCCACCTTTGTTGCCTGCTTTACTTGAATTTATCGAGTACTTCCAGAACGTTAAAGTTGAACGTTGCTTCTTTAAAATGTCTCCTCTGAGAAATGGATCGCCTTCTTTATTTTTCGTAGACGGCAGTTGTTTATACCATAGATTCTATTGTTGCTTTATTAATTTAACTTGAACTTAATCTGTAGGTTCTTAAGGTGGGCAACTTTGTTTCTCTCCCGACCGATAAAGTCATCACTAAAAAATGACCGAAGGCGGACTGGAACTTTCCGTCGCTCTTTGAAGAACGTGGGCTGTTCAGAACTTTTCCCAACCCGAGGGCGGGCGCGGATCCCGCAGCGAGATCCGTGATCCCGCCGCCCGCTCCCGGCCCGGCCCTGCCGCCAGGCTGTGGGGAGCGCCGGCGGTGACGTCACCGGGGGCGCGGGGTCCGCGACCCTCTCCAGGGTCCCGCCGGCTGGGGGCGGCCG